>VZRV01003120.1:120776-146756 GCA_013398115.1 Falcunculus frontatus | reverse complement strand
CAGCGGCTGGGGCGGGGGACAGGGCGGGCGGGCTCGCACCGCCCCCGCTCGCCCGGCCCTTGCGTCCCCCTTGCGTCCTATCATTCCCGTCAGGAACACTCCGATTCGTGTTGCTGCCAGCATTGCCCGTGTGCCAGAGAGTTAAGCCCCAAATAAATTTAATGTTGAGGGGGGTTGGGGATTGCACAAACACCACAGAATTGTGATTTTGAAACTAAAAAAACCCCGACCTAACAGGGATCATGTGTCTCCCACAGGCTGTGGAGGTGAATCAGGCTGCAAAAAGGATCTTGCTCTTCCCTCCACGAGAGGAGATGGGGAAGTCAGAGTCATCCTGCTGGCGAGTTTTCCTTTCATCTCACTTCATCCCCATTCCTGCTGTCTCTGGATGGTTCGCTGTAGCCACAGCGCTCTGACCTGACACATCCGTGTCACAGTGCCTTCTCCATGCCGATCCCAATGCCAAGCCAAGCCTCCCTCTGATGCAAGTTGGAAACTTCACCAAAGCCCGGGGACCAGCAGTGAATAATGTCAGCTGGAGATCTGGCTCACGAAGTTCTTTAAGCCTTTGAGCTAGCAAGGCCAAGGGGTAAACAGGCAGTGTTTTACAGTCCCCGTGGATACACAAAACACAGAAGATTAAGGGCAGAGCAGCCTGGGCTTTGCCAAAGACCCAGCCAAAAGAAAGGCTGTGCAGAGGCGTGCGGGACGACAGAGCAAGCTTGCTGAGCTTCCCAAAACCAGCTGCACTCCAGCTTTCCAAGCTGCACGAGTCCACCCCAAGCCCCAGGAGCACTCGCCTTGCCTGGGAGTACGTGTCATGTTATCCAGATGTTGGAAATCTTGCTTCATGCACATGTGACCCACTGTGTTTGGAACAAGCCACCACTGCCAGTTCACTCTTTACTTGTTTCCAAGTGTGTGAATTCCTCTTTTAACCTGTGGTTTCTACTGAAGAAGCAGATAAATCATGGCTATTTTGCTGGAATGGCTGGATGAGAGGGAAGTACAGGGCAGTAGCTCATGGTTATTTGCCCATATTTGGCTTCATTCACACAAGGGCCTGGAGCCTCCTTTCCTGGTTCCTGGAACTCTTGGGTGATGCTTGGCTCTCTCCCCACCCTCCTCCAGTGCCACAGTGCTGCATAAACCTTGGCCTGGGGTGCCGAGCCCCATCGGGATGGGCGTTTCTCCCTGTGTGCACACAAACCCTCAGGAAAGCAGCCTCCTGAGCTGATGTCTTTCTGATGTCCGAGGAGCCGGATGGGGCATCAGCAGCTTGCCAGTGCCGAAACAAAGACCATGTTGCAGCAGCAGGAGGGGACGACTCATGCTCTTCGCTGCACCAAGGGACCTAGGCCAGCTGCAGACTTCTGCCCCAACCCCAGCTGAGTCTCCCGCTGCCTCTGGGTGTTGGTTCCGCATCTGGAGCGGGCACAGCTTGCCCTCAGTCTCCATCCCATCTGTGCAAGGTCACTCGCACGAGGACCTCCTTTGCACTGGCTTCTTGTGCCTGGAGGCTGGGACAGCAGGAAAACCAGGGAGACCAGGGAGAAACCACCCTCAGTCATTTAAAACAGAACTTTTAAAGAAATACAGCTTCCAAGTCACTCAGCTCTAGAAGTGGAAGTTTTCACGCGGATGGTCGATGCGCAGATGAACACAAGCTCACTGCCAAGGTTTACTGCAGAGAAAGTAGTAAACGGAACAGCTTACAGCACCTTTGGGGTTCCCTTCTTCATCTCCAGCACTTGCAGATGATTTCCCCACATGTTGTCCCTTAACATCCACCAGTTCCCACTTTCTTTTTGGCCCGGGCTGGTCAGGAAGACCTCAGGCAAACAGTGCCAAACCGAACTCATTGTATTTGGGGAGTGAGCAGTTGGAACAAAAAGTCACCCTTGGTGTAATCTGGCTGTGAGCCCTGGCCCTGTCGGTGAGTCCTCAGGAATGCTGCAGCAGAAAGGTGGTGCCTGGTGGGGAGGAAATTCTTCAGTGCTGTGGTGAGGTGACCTCAGGCCCAGAGTCAAACAGCAGCTTGGTGGCCACACAAGCTGCCTTTTGCACAGACTACCGAGGGTCAGGAGGGCTTTGTTGCTTGATAAATCCAGTTCAGGTCCAGGATACCTCTGCCCAACAGCTGTGAGCCAGCCTGTTTTTTTCAGGATGTTCAGTGATTGCCAGAATTTTGTCTGGGAAAAATTAAACTTGGGTGTGTCTGTGTGTGCGGTTGCAATGCTGATTAATTAAATCTCCTTTCTGACTCGGGTCTGGGATTGCCCTTCTGCCAAATGATCCAGGAGCAGCATGGAAGGGGAAAGCTCCACAGCACTGGCACCAGCCAGTGCTTCCAGACACCCTGAGCTGTGCAAACCCAAGGACGGGTGATGCTGATGGAAAGCCTTGAGCCAGGGCAGCTCACAGGAAAATATTTTTCTTCTCCCCTCACAGGATATGAACCACACATGGAAGCCTAATGCTTTGTAAAAGGAAAGAGAAACCAGAGGGACTCCAGCAGTTATACAACATGCAAGAGCTATTTGAGAGCTGCCTCCTGAAGGATTAGCTACAAATCCTTGTTCTCTTTACAGCTGTAGCCTTGCGTCTGTGCTCATCCTGTAAAACAGCGTAGAAATGAATAAATAAAAAGGACAGCCTTAAGTAACACAGGAACTCTCGTGTCCATGTGATATTGCCTGCATCATCCAGATGGAAGGTATCTGTCTAGACAAATCTGGGAATTATGCAAGCTCAGAATTCCTGAATAGCCCTTCCTTTCCAACATCGTGAAACATTTGCAGTACCCACTGAAAATACGCACAGAAAAAACACAGCGGGGGAAAAACCCCTTCAATTCCAACAACCAGGAGCCTAAACACTAGCAGTACGTTGGACGAGAGAAGGTATAAATGCAGGAATATGGAGCGATGTCCCTGCTGTGTGCACGCTGACTCATCGGCTGCCCCAAGGAGCCAGGATCATCCCTGGTACTGTCTCAGCAGAAGTAGAGCAGGCTCCGTTGTGCTTCTTGTGGTTCTCTGCTGCCTGATGCCCTGGACAAGGCACAAAGCTGCTTGTTTCCACTTTTCCAGAGAAACCGTTTGTTTCCACGGTGCTCAGACAAGCAGAAGGAATGAAAACAAAGAGGGAAGGATGGGCTGTTCTGGTGCAAGCCACCACAGAATAAAAATAAATCACTCTTGGCCTGAGAGAGCAAAAAAAAAGCAGGACAGAAAACATGGAAATCCCACTCCGGCCCGGAAGCCGCTGCTGGCTCTGAGCAGCGCCCAGGGATCACCAGGGCTGGGAGTTTAGCACAACTCTAGAGTTGCAGTGACCCTTTTTGGTATTCTTGGGAAACAGCGGCCCGGTCAGAGGAGACAGAAAAATGGAGCAGGCAGGAACTCTCTCTGCAGAGCAATGCAACCCAGGAAAAGGATAACATATTTCTCAGTAGTATATGAAGAAAAATCTTTTTTAAAAAAGCACAGACCATGATTCAGCAGTCATCCAATTTGTGACAGTTTTATCACTGACTCCAGGGGGACAGGATCAAACCCTCCGAGGGTGCATCCGAATAGAAACGTCACTTGTATTCGGTTTGGGGTCACATTGGAGGAAAAGGGTTGTTTATCAGTCCGACCTGGCCTCTTCGCTGCTGCAAAGGAGAGAGAGAGAGAGCATCGTGTCAATTCCGTCCTCCCAGCCCTAGGAGAGAAAGAGTAAAGAGCAATTGGGAGGGTGAGCGATAAAATAACTGCTTGTGCCACTGTTTGGGGGCAATCAGGGCAATATTTATGCAGGGCCAGCGGTCTGCAGCAGGACGTCGTGCCCGAGCCACCGTTGGATCAGCAGCCCGGAAAGCAGATGTGCCAATTTCCTGTCCTTGATGATGATGGGCCCTAATTACGCCAGAGCTGTGGCAATGTCCTTTCTTGTGCATGACCCCTAATTTGGTTTCATGAAGTCATCTGTGCCAGGTTCTTCCGGCTGCAAGGCTGGGGCGAGTGACAGTCACGAAGAGCCATGTGCTCTGTGTGCCCAAACACCTGGCCCACGCTTTGAACAAACAAAATTCAACTGGGAACACACAAAATTCAGGCAACCCACTGGGATTTGGGTCAGTTGCTTGGCTTGTTTTACCTCTTGCAGGTTGTCGTGGCTGCTGACAGGGAACTGTGTGCTGGGGGGAACATTTCAAGACAGGTGTAGGTACTCAGCAGAGACCAGCACTTACGAGTCTGTTCATTTGTCGGGGGATGAATTTTGGAACTGAGGGGAAAACACGCTCCCCTTTGTTTTTTTCACCAGGGAGATTCCCTTGCTGGTATTGCTGCTGGTGCTTTTTTCAACTTTTCACCGTTCCTTTCCACGGTTTTTGCAAGTTTATTTGGGTTTTTTTCTTTCCCCTTTTTTTCCTCTTTTTTTTTCCCCCTCATAATTTGAAGGGTTCCCCAGTTTTGACGTTTGCCAGCAGAGCATTTATTTCGTTTATTAATTTAAACAGAGGCTTTTAAAAGTTTGGGAGAGGCTTTTTGGATGGCATTGAGGAGGTTTTTTTCAGCTTTTTTCTTGTGGGACATTTTGAGGAAGCTTCTTGGGGTTTAGAATTTTTATTCATTTTTTCTTCCCTTCTTTCCCACAGAAGCTCTTTGTGGAATTAGACATTTGTCTTTTCGTGCAGGTCCTGCTTTGCATCACTGCTCCTGATTGCTCCTGGGCCCAGCCGCACCCACCAGGAGCTGTTTGTTGTTCCCTGATTGTGGGACTCTGATGATTGTCCCAGCAGCTCCCATTTCTATTCCTGGGGATCACCTGGGCTTGCTGCTGCTGCTGCTGGTGAGAGAGGATGGTGCTTGGGAGTTGGGCACAGAGGTAGTGTGGAGGTTTGCAGGGCAGTGAGAGGTGGAGATACTGCTCCCAGGACACCAGGGACATGCAGTGGGGGCTTGGTGGCCACATGGTACCTGCTTCTTCCTATGCCTGGTGGAGCAGGTGCCGTCCTGAGGAAGATGTGGTGCTGGCACAGGTGACACTGGGGTCTGGCCTGTGGGAGCCTGGTGGAGGAAAGAGCTGGAGGAGGAGGGTTTGGGGCTGTGTAGCACCAAGAGGAACAGGTGGGGAGATGCCAGACTTTTGATGGAGCTTCTGCGGTGACCTGCCTGCAGGTAAGAGCCAGGGCACATGGGAAGAGGGCTGAGCGGAGATGGTGCTGCCATGAAAGGGGACGGAGGCTCCACAGTGGGGCTGGGTGGCAGCTTGTGCCACCTGGAAGCTGGAGAAGGGTTCTGACCCTGCTTTTTGTAGCAAGTGAGGGAAGGAGCACTGTGGAGTGAGGCTCTAGGTGCTGGGCATGCAGAGTGAGGGGGACTGGAGAGCCCTTGGGAGGGGTCAAGCAGCACCAAGGAATGCTTGAGCAGGTCCTTGTGGCATGGCAAGTGTGGGAAGAGCAGAACTTCCAACTGTCCCTGCTGCTCCAGGATGCCATGTGGATACTGGGGTGGATGGATCTGGGATCACTGCGAGAAGGATTACCCTCGGTGGGTACAAAGCTCCTCAGGGGCAGGCTGGCGGTGTGCCTGAGGCTGGGAAAGGTGGGCACCGGGATGTAGGGGAACTTTGTCACCACACAGCTAGAGCTGAGCACCGGGGCACGACAGACACAGCTGCGGTCAGGATCACAATCCCAGAATATTCTGAGTTGGAAGGGGACCCATGAGGATCACGGAGTCCAATTCTTGAGTGACTGGCCCGTATGGGGATGGAACCCACAACCCTGGCGTTTTTAGCACCAGGCTCTCACCAACTGAGCTAGTTTGGGGTCAGCTCCCTTTGGGGTTTTAAGGCCTGACTCATCAGAGACCTAGATTTTTGATCTGGACTTGGTGTTGACCAAGACCAGGAGGTAAAACCATCAGAGGTACTTTCCAACATGGTTGGATGATTTTCCTTCTTGCCTGCTCTTGGCTGCAGCACCGTTCCACTGCCCTGTGTAACTTCAGGTTAGTGAAGATTTGTACACCAAACTCCGGCCAGACCATCTAGAGGATATGCTTGGGGAAACACCACATTCAGAAGGTAGAATGGGATTTTTGTTGCAGTCAGCTCCTGGTTCTGCTGCTGTCAGATCACAGGGCAGGAAGGGTGCGTGTGGGAGTGTTTGCTGGCTGACTCACGGCCCTGCCTGATTATTCACCAGCCAAATCGCGCCGGTGACTTGGCGTACATCAGCCTTGCCCTGTTTATGTGAGCTGCTCCCCCAGCTGCCTGGATGACAAGTGTTTCTGGTCATCAGTGTGACTATGCTGGCCTTAAGACAGGAGTGGAGTAGCTGGGATGTGTCTTATCTGACTAGCGTTTACATCTGTGTGACTCTGAATTACCTTTTCCTCCATTTCTCCACATGTAAAAATTTTAACTTGTACTACATGCACTCGTGTCCTGTTGTCATCCAAGATGTTATCCTTTTCTCTTCCTATGCCTGGGCAGTTAGGATGGGTGGAGGTGGAGTAGTGCTGACTGGATTGCGGGCTTCATTTTCTGCAGTGTTGTTGGCAGAGCAGCAAATGCTACCAGGGCAGGATGGGTCGTGTCCCTTCCCCCAGGGAAAAGCAGGTGAAGCAGCTCAGCAAGGGCTTCATATGTTTTCATGGATCAGCTTAGCGGGGTGTAGAAGGTGGTATGCTTGGCATTGCTTTTGGAGAGCAGTTATAGTTGCCACACAGTAATATCCACAGGAAGAGAGCTGGGGTACTACACAGTCACCCCCATGGAGCAGTATTTTCATGTTCATATTGAATTCTTGTGCCGGTAAGAAGGCTTTTTAAAGGAAATGTTTTGCTTAGCAAAGCTAATCAAGAAGCAAAATAGCTCATGGTACAATGGTACCATGGTACCATAGCCCAAGACACCTGTAGTGAAGCATGTTGAGCAGGAAGGGCCTTCACTCCCTGCCGAGAATATGCAAAGATGTGGTTTAGTTCCCTGGAAAACTCATTTCCTGAGTTGGAGATGGTGATGAGTCGGTGTGTGTTCACCTGAGCGGCACAGACAAGCCATGGTTCGTAAGCTCCTCAGCAGCTCCCTGCCAGTCCTGTGCTCTCCCTCTTCCTCTACTCAGGAGCATTTACTAGTTTTGCTTGTTGTTCCAGGATTTTGTGCTCCTGCCCTCACAAGAACTGTCGGAACCAGCTACACCTCGGAGAGCGAGCCAGAGTCACCGTGGGCTTGGAAAGGTCCTGGGTGCACACAGAGCACAAGAAATGAGAGGAGATGGTGTCAGCTGCAGTGAGTGGGCAGATGTTCCAGGTAGGCAGGGCTTGTTTGGAGCCAGTCTAGTGCTCTGCAGTTAGAGTTATGCCCTTAGAAATAAAGTTTACTTGGGAACTCATCAGCGGGGATCAGCATGCCAGCAATGTTTGTCCCCTCCAGGACTGCACTGCAATCTCAGCCTGTGTTCTCCGCACCTTCCCTGTTACCTGCCTGCCACCTGAGTGCTTGCTCAGGCTGGAACTGTGGGAAACGGCAGTCGGTTCTGCAGAGTTTGGCTGGGAGAGGTGAACAGTGTGCACCCCTGAGTTTGCTGTGCTCAACATGTTCTCTCCCAGTAGTTTCGGAGCTGCTTTGCAGGCACCAAGTGCAAGGTCGGCCACAGGCAGGAGTAACAGAGAGAGCACAGCTACTCTGAGCTAGAAACATGGCAACTGCTCATTGGCACTGTCCATCCTTATCTGCAGGAAGTAAGGAATAACCCCCATAAATCCTGTCCTGTAAATCAAACCCTACCGAGCTCAGCTCTCATGAGCCACGTCACAGATCCTGGATGAGCAGCAGGTAAAGGTGCAGCTGAGTCACCAGCAGGGAGTCAGCACCTTGCTGCCTCAAGGGAACTGTTTGCACACACAGACATCAGCCTGCTCTGTCCTTGTCTTAGACACACTGGACACACTTTTCCAGTGGGCGGGTAACATTAGTGCAAGGTGTGACACCGGATGTGCATGTTAGTAACATGTTTGAGTGAGAATGCTAAGTGGGGCTGGTGGTGTCTGAGGAATCAACAGGAACATGGATCTGAGCGGTCCAAGCCCCCTAGAGGTTGCTAGCCAGCGTGGGCATGTGTTAGCAAGGCTGAGTGGCCACAGCTTTGGCACTGGTTCCTTGCAGCCAGGGCAGCAAACCTTGCGGGTTAATATTCACTTTTCCAGTTTCACTTGTACTGGAGTCTCCCGGTGTGGTCACTGGGGGAAAGGAGTGTGTGTGGGGAGGTGTGGAGTGTCACACTGCGTCCTGGCAGCACAGGGAAACTGAGTCTGTACAGCATCCCAAGTGTCTGGATACATCACCCAAACTAACCCTCACCTGTAACTGGAAGCAAATGTAAAAACAATGGCAAGTTTCTCTGGGACCTTGGCTTGGGTTCTTTCCCCTGTCCTGCCTTACAGAAATATGTGCCGTCCCTGCTGCTGTGTGGTGAGAGACAGCTCCCATCTTCAAGTGGAGATTTTAGGGGTGTGCAATAGAAAGGCTCAAATCTCTGTGCCTCGTTTGTAAAGTTCCTAGGCATTCTGGTATAAGATGCATAATGAGAAACACCAAATAGAACGCTAAAAACACCCAAAAAACCACCAAGCAAAACAGACAACCCCCCCCCCCCAAACCAGTTTTTCAGCTGTTATGCTGAGGGAATTTTCATTCAGCATCTTGTAGGAAGTGTTTCATGTCTTGCAGAATGAAAGTTACTGAATGTAGCTCATCAAGGCAGAATGCTGTGATATAATTTAGAAGCTCATTAGAGATCATAATCACAGTGACAGATGTTGGTGGGAAGTAGGAACCATCACAAAGATAAATAGGGAGCTGTTTGTCATGAAGGTATTAGATCATATGGGGGCAACATTTTCTGAGATATCTAAGGGGCTTGATTGTCACTTGGAGGTTTCCATCTAGGTTTCTTAGTGCATAAATCGCTTGGAAAATAAGACTGAAGCATTCAAATATTGAAAGGCCTTTCGAAGACTTTGCTTGTAAGAGCCATAATTTGAAATTATGTCTGCTAAACCATGTTGGAGCAGGGCATGCCCTTCTCTTGGGTGAACTCTGCATACCACAGCATCGCTGAGTGTCAAATGCTGTGGGATGGAAGCTGTGCTGTGAGGTGGGAGAGCTGTGCCTGGGTAAGGAGCAATGGAAGCAGCTGGACTGTGCAGGTAGCTGGAGCATGTGCTGCAGAGAAAAAGGCTTTTAAGGGCTGCCAAAAGGTGTTACTTGGCCTGTTACTGGGGTAAGTGTGAAATCATCACCAGATTTGGAGATGTGCGCTCTTCCTTTGTGCCACCCCCTTCCTCTGGGTTGCACCATCGAGATTGAGACAGATTCTGCAGATCCTGGCACGAGGAGTGACTCGGATGTGGATGCCGGCGTGAGAGGCTCGTGCGTGCACGGCTCCGTGGAGACGGAGGAGAAATCCTGGTCTGTCGGAAATCCTGGGTGGCAGGGCCACAGTTGAGCCCCCGTTGCTATTGCTCCTGTGTGATTTGGAAGTGCAGAGATGGAAAGGGGGCTGGTCACCAGCCTTGGGAAGTGGAACTGCAGGGCCTCAGTAGTAGAAGTAGGTTAACAGAATCATCATTAGACTGTGCTGGCATGTGGGCTCACTGAGGTGTGAAGTCACCTGATGGAAGCATTGCCCAATAACAGAAATTCCCTAGCAGAAAATGAGCTTTTGTTGCTGCAGTGCTGTTCTTCTGAGGTGTTCCATCTGCTTTACAAAGAGTGTCTGACTGAGCCCAGCAACACTTCCATGAGAACAGCATCTCTAGTGACAGCTTCCAGCTGTCGAGCAGATGAGAGCACCCAGGTGTAATGGCAAACAGGGAGGGAATTATAACCATCCCATTTTGCTGAGGGAGGGATGCTCTTGCAAGACAAAAAGGGACCACCTAGTTGGTCTGTTTGACAGCTGAATGTCCTTAAGTAGGCACTAAAAACGTGGATGTGGAGTGTGTTGTAAGTTCATACAAGCAAATATAAGAGAATAAATCCAAATAGTTGGATTAATTTTACCTTTGGAATGTGGGCTAAGCAATTTTAGACAGTTGCTCAGAATGATCTTTAAACGCTTGTGTTAAAAAGAGGAGAGCCCAGAAGGACCACCTTGCAGCTCAGCCTGGCACAGCCATCCCGGCTCTCGGTGGCAGGGCAGGGCAGGAGGGGCTGCCATGTGCCACAGGGCACAGAATGCAGTCAGAGCCCCAAGCTGGTGCTGTGGCACAGATGATCTCCATAAACTGTGATGACATTAATCTAATGTATGCGTTCTCCTACGAATGTGAATACCAACAAATACAAATCCCATGCAAATCAGGCGCTCGCGCAGTATGTGCAAGTGGCTGAACATCTGAGGACTCAAATATTATATCAGAAGTTGTTCGCAGACGTGCCTGTTCCAAAATTTGCTGTTACGCTGCCCTTCTGTGTTCCCATGGGAACTCTCAGGTAAGGGAGAGACATGTTCCTGCTAAAAGAAGTTTTTGAAGTAAAACCTGGCTTCCCTGCTGGATTCCTCCTCCTTCCCCAAGCCTGCAGCTCCTTCAGATGCTCGGCTGCCTGGACAGACTCCTCCCAGCCTCTGTGGTTTCCCCTTTAGGTGGAGGAAAGGTGGATGTCAAGCGGTCCTCAGGAAAGGAAGCGGTACCCTCTGCCAACTGGCAAAGAGCAAGTGCTGGCACTAACTGCGGGAGAGAAATTATTCACTCATTCTGCAGGAGCGCGTACTGGGAATCCCTCTCCCAGTCCTCGCCTGGCTCTCCCAGCTGCAGCCCAGGTGCTTGAAGGGGCTTGGCAGTGCATGTCCCAAAGGGGCTGGGAAGCTCCTTGGGATGGTGTCTCTCAGGTGAGAAATCTTTGCATCTCTCAACTGAACGAAGAGGGAAGCAGAGGGCAGCTGAGAGCTTTGCAAGAGGCTGCAGGAAGGGAAGGAGGGAGTGAATTTACTGCCCCTGTGCCCTCAGCCAGCACCATGGGGAATTCAGTTTGCAACAGGAAAAGAAAAAGGTAGGAACCAGTGTGAGGTGTGCAAGAACACCAAGTATAAAACCCCATAGTCTGTGTTTTGGGGTTGTTTTTATTTAGTTG
The DNA here is from genome assembly GCA_013398115.1 of Falcunculus frontatus. Classification (NCBI taxonomy): domain Eukaryota; kingdom Metazoa; phylum Chordata; class Aves; order Passeriformes; genus Falcunculus; species Falcunculus frontatus. The sequence continues at coordinate 135,623 of VZRV01003120.1, read as the reverse complement.
CTGGGGAAAGCTCAAGGGTTTCAAAATGGAGCTGGATCTTGTAAAAGGAGAGTATGATGGATGCAGCAGGGCTCGTAGAAACGCCCCAGGAAGAACAGGGGAAAAATAACCCGGCAACTCATGTACAGGCAGCCAGAGGTGATGTGATCCATGTGGAGGGACTGGGGTGCAGAGACGTGGACCTCAATGAAAACAAGTAATAGGAGAGGCAGAAGGATGTGTTGCTGTAAATACCAAACCGCTCAGGTTATTCTTTCCTCCTGACACCGTAGTTGCTTGTGCAATCAAGATGGGATTTAGGAGAGGGAGCAAGCCTGATCAGGGTGTTATATCCCACATAAAGATTGTTCTCCCTTAGAAGTGGCCAGATTTTGTGGTGGCACAGGGAGACTGCAGATGGGAGCTGTGAATGGCCCTGGAGAGGGGCCTGTCCTGGCAGTGGCAGTGGGTGCTTTCCTGGCTCCAGAAAGGGGGTGCGTCCAGAGCACGGGAGTACACCTTAGAGGGGTGGCTGGGTTTTCTCTGCTCATCTAGAGCTCACGGATATGATGAGCAATGGACCATGAGACCCCTTCCAGCTTTTCCCTCACTATCCCCTCTGCGCCCTCGGCTGCTCAGAGCTTTCCAGGGGACTCCTGACTTCTGTGCTGAGAGAAAATAATCTGTTGTCTCTTAGGCAGTGGCAAATTGTGTGGGCTGAGATCACATTCACTCTTAGCCTAAGCCTGCAAGTATTCCATGCATAGCCCCTCTTAATGAAAAGCCTCAACCTCTGCCAGCGGGTTAAGAGTTAGGGCCAGCAACCTCTGGCATGTCGATAAATCTTTGTCCTTAGCTCATCAAATCCCCAGCCTGCTGGTTCAAGAGGGATTCACAAGAGGTAATACAAGACTGACCTTTGCTCTGCCATAAATGCGGGTGCACGTGAACCAGCTCAATCAGCGGGCTCTTTTTTCGGCTCCCTTCGCTCGAGGTAGTTTGTCTCAGCCGGCGGCTGCAGGATCAGTGCAGCATCCTGGCAGCACGGTGCGAGGTGCTTGGCTTTCCCTGTCCCCTTCTTTGTCAACTCCTTCAGGTGGCTTTTCCCAAGCCTCCCCTTTTTGACCCTGTGGAACTGTTTTTCCCTCTCCCCATGACTTCCTATCTTTCAAAATACTTGGTAATTTTGACAATGTTGATTTTTACTGCAGTAAGGGAAAAACGTGGCTTTTTTTGATAGCCAGATTGCATGTTTGTTTGTTCTTTTATTTTTGGCTTCTTAGGAGCTTTTTGCCACTTTTCACTTTCTAATTGTCTCTTTTTCTAATCCAGGCACTTATGCTCAAAGCCATCATTTCTTATGGCAACTTTTTATCACCTGCTGACTAGAACAGAATAGAAAAAAACCAGATTCTGGCTGAAGGACCTACAAAAGTAGGAAAATATAAAGGCTTATTTCAAGTATAGAATAGAAAAAAACAGTGTTTAGAGGTGAACGACCTGGCTGCATGCAGAGCTCTGGCTTAAGCTTTAGAACAGAGTATCTCTGTAACTGGAAAGGAGGAAAGTGGGATCCTAGTTTATGTTGCAGGGGAAAAAAACTACCAAAAAGGAATTTCTTGGGCACCCAGATGGTTTGCAGCTCAGGATAATGCACTGGGGACTGGCAGGAGACAGGAGGTAATGAGCAGGTCTGATGTGCAAGGGAAGTCAAGCAGAGGCAGTGGTGGGTATGGGACCCTGATGAGGGAGGTTGTGCTTGCTGCAGTGCAAGACTGGCAAAGAAAGGAGCAGCAGTCCTTGATCTCCTGGGAAAAAGGCATCTGTGTGTCTTGAATAACACTGTCATGTCTGGAGATGGCTGAATTTTTTCAGGACCCTGTAGGGTGACAGTATTTTGCTGAGACTGTGTGCAGGGAGTCATGGGTTTGTTGTTTTTAACAATGCTGGTTAAGCAATAGACTGGAAAAACCCCATGTTTCTTGGAGGCATTGGTATCTGTCCCCTCCTGCCGAGGTTTGTCTGGTCCCCTGGTGTCGCCAGGAGCTGCAGGGTGCTGTGTGCCAGCTCAGGGAATGTACAGCAGCCCCACTTCCGAGGCAGGGGCAAGCTGCAGAGTGACCTGTGAGTGGGCTTGATCACTCCCGTAATTTCAGTCTCTCTGGACACTGATAAACCATAGGACGGAGGCAATGGTGGCAACGGGTGATGTTAAAATGTTTGTTGTGAATGGGGAGGCTTAATATTAAACAGCAACATTTTGGAATCCTTCAGCACAGCAAGATCCCAGGCAGAGATGACAAGCTCTCTGCGGATGAGGGGAGCCCCCAGAGTAGCACTGTCAAAGGTGATTCATGGAATCAGGTGTTGATTCCTGTTTACCTGCCAGTGCTGGCTCTGGAGTGAGGGCTTCTGCCTTGGCTGGTGGGGTCTGAAGTCTTTAATGATGCACAAATGCCCTGTGCACTACCCCGACACCTCAGTGTTGGTGCTGCCGGCCCTTCTGGGAACAAGCCTCCAGCCACGGACCATCCCCTTTGTCCACGGCCGCTGGCCGAGCCCCGGCTCACCAGGACCGATCCCAGCCCAGGTCAGAGATTGGCAGCCGCCGTCCACCTTGGACCATGTGTCTGAAATCCTCAGTTTCCATCCCGGCTATTGTTTCCGAGGGCCTGTTCACAAAAGCTTTGTCTGCCTGCTTGCTTTGCAGTAGCCCGTGAGCGGGGCCAACCCACCTATGTTCCCCGGGAGGTTATTTGTGGCTGAACAAGCTTTGCTCCACACAACTGATCTGCTTAAGTGCGCTTCCCTTCCTTGCTTTCATTCCACTAGTCAGGCTGCAGAGATAAGGTCTGGCTTTGTCCTGATGTGAGACCCTTGCGTAGGTACACAATCTTCCCCGTAGTGTATCCTTTAAAATAGATAAAATGCCTTTTCTGAATTGCAATTTAGATTGATTTTGATAGAGAGGGTGGCGGAATCATATACAGAAGAAAAAATCTTTTAAAATGAGAACGGAAGCAAATATAGTTTAGTAGTATACTCGTTACAGAATGAACAGCATATTGTATGTGCTGTGTTAGAGGTATGTTATGAATAACAAAAGCACTGGAGCATTTACATATTTGTTTTCAGAAATCCTGGCAGTTGGATTTCACCATTCTGCGCCTCTTTGCCAGAATCACTAAACAGTGGTACATATGGCTTCTGAAGTACCATATGCCGTGGAAAACGTTAGCTGATGCCTATACTGATGCGACACGCTATAGTCTTTATTTAGATTTTTTTGCAGTTTTGAACAAAGAATATTAGATCATGCAAAACATTGTGCAAGCAGTATGGAGTAGTACATACAGGAAAACATAATGCATTGTGCCCAGAGAAAAGCCAGCTAAGAAAAGGGGAAGAAAGGGTGGTGTCGGGAATTAGAATGTGCACGTGCCAAGAAATGCATCAAAGGGTGGGACACGGCTTTGTGCAGCCAAGGCAGGAGGTTTTCCTGTGCTTGAAGCAGAGTCAAGAGCCAGAGCTCCATGGATGTGCAGGTTTTGAATCAAGTCCTGTTTCTAAGAGATGCTCCCTGTTACAAAAAGTAGTACTCAGGCTTAAATCTAAGTACATGCTTGAAATCCTTGGAGAGCAAAGGAAACCACGTGCATGAGTGCTTTCCTACAGAGCCCTCTTTGCAGGAGCAGGGATAATTCTGCTCTCTCTCGTATCGTTGTCTGAAAATAATGATGATGAACACTATGAGTTTTGCGAGAAGCATCTTGAAAACAAAACAAAATACAGTCTCCAACGCGGCGACCGGCAAAGCCCGACCTGGCATTAAAAAATGAATCCAGGGTTTTGTTTTGACAAGTTTTTAAAGCACTTACCCCCCCCCCACCCCCACATCTCGCCTCACCATTACCGTACTCACATCACTGATGCTGGCAGCAGCACCAAACACTGAGGGGAGCCTGGTGCTGGGGCTGTCTGGAGTAGCCAGAGGAGAAGGTGACCCTGAGGGGAAGGAGAGCAGGGCGGTGTTTCTCGCCACCATGGCTCCCTGACAGAGCAGTGCCCTGCTCTCCCCTTTCCCTTTTCTTCTGGCTCCTCTGTGTGCAGGCCACTGCTCCGTGAACACTTAATAGGCTTAACTTTAAGCACCGGAGTAGATCCAATGGGATTACTCACGTATTTAAACGAAGGTATAATGTGTGGAGAGGCGGGAGAAGCATCGCATCTCTGTCTCTTGATTTGACTCCTGCTCTTAAAGCCACCCAGTTCTAGTGTCTGAGGATGGGAGGCTATGGGATTCACCCAGCCTCTGCCAGAAATGTGCTGGGGTGTGTGCGGTACAGCGAATGTTAAACCACAAAAAGTAGGAAACTGGGGAAATCTCTTATAATGTGCAGACATTTGTTGGTTGAGGCCGACCAACTAACCAGAACAGAGACAAACCCAGCACAGAAACAGAAGGTGAATAAGACTCAGTCCAGAATGCAGCCGGAGCAGAACGACTTCCTGGGGAGGTGGGAGCAGAAGGAAAGGGCTCACAGCTGAGCTGTGCCGCAGATGGCCAGGCAGGGGACGTCAGGGAAGTCGCTGCCTGTGGGAAGAGCACGTGTGGTGTCAGAGATGGGCTCCACCGTGGAACAGTTGTGCCAACCTGGGAGGGCTCTTGGTGTACATGGGGGTTTAATAGCACAGGTAATTGCAGAGAGGCCATTGCTGGCGGAGAAGCCTGTAATTCCCTGCCCGGCTGAACGAAGCAGGGAAGGCACTGCAAGCTGCCACTGGTCTTTCATGGTACAAGCAAAAGTAGTGGAACATTGAAGAAATTGAGGCTGTTTCACAGGAATTATCTGAGGCAAGAGCTGCATGTGTGTGTAGGTAGCATCTCATACATTTTATGAAACGCTACCTGAATGGATGTAAACAGAAATAGAAGTCAGAATGGAAGCTAAGGAAAAGCAGGGCTGAGGGGAGCTTTCATTGAGCACCTATTTGAGGTTGCCTCTCAAGTTCCCTGGAAAGGACATAGTGGCTCAAATTCAAGCTTCATATGTGGTTGTAAATTTATTAAATTAATGAGAGGGGAAGATTAACATCTGTACGTCCATCTCCAATCGAGGAGTTTTAATTCCTTTGTAGGATCAAGTACCTTCCCAGAGCTTCTGAGCAGAGGAAAATGGAGCCTCTCTTCCCAGAGAATGATGTTTGCAGCAGTGCCAAGCAGGTGCCCCTTCCTTCCACCTCTGGTATTCACATCTCTCGTAGCAGAGGGCAGTGAGTGCCCAGCCTACCCTGGGTGTGCAGCTGCCCCTCTGGGCTATGAACCAAGCTGTCGGGGCCAGCACTGAGCCCAGTTTGTCACGAGCAGGGCGACTGTCCAGGCTGCAGCAGGTAGACCCCCAGAGGGGAAGGACACCTGAGCCAGGCTGCCCACTGAGCAGGTCAGCGCAGCTCCCTCCCCTGGCCTGGGCAGTTTTCCCAGCTGTCCTGGCATGGATCTCCCTGCGTTGTTCTGTGTGTCGTCCGTGAGCACAAGCAGGCCATTTGCTGCATTAGCCTCATTATGTTTCCTTTCCAAAAAGCATCCGCCACTGTCTGCCCTGTGGTTTGGAAAGGGGTTAACGCTTTCCCCTCCCAAACCTCAGCTCACCAGCACATCTCCCTTGTGCTGCAATTATTAAATGACACTTCACAACTTCATCTCCTCTCCTGCTACATCTGCTTGCTGCTCCCATGTGCAACCCCGCTCACATCCCAAACATCTAAATGCATTGTTTCCTCTGTTTCTCCTGCCAGCATGGAAAGGAGCCATCCCTGAGCAGCATTGCCTTTGAGCTGGCAGCAGACGAGTGATTGGCATTGGGCAGCGCTGCTGAGACTCTGGCAGGCCGTTTAGCAGAGAACCTTGGCTAATGAATGTCATCCACACCTAGCAGATGTGCCACTGCCTGCCATGCCAGATTTTTGACATAATACGAGGCTGCTGGACACGACAGTGCTTGGGGAAAGCCAGGGAGCGACTCGTGCCTTCAACGTGGCATTCGGTCCTGCTCGTACTCTGCGAGAGAAACGAAACCTGCGGGAGGGAGGGAAGCGCCTCCGCGTCTCCCAGTCCTCGACCCTGGTTTTATCGGTGCGTAAATCGTGTTTGTGTTGCTTTCACTCACGTGCCAGGGGATCTTAAAAGAAATACCCACCACCTTTTTTTTTTTGGTCCTCTGTGCTTCCAGCCCCGGCTCCTGCTGGTCCCTCCAGCCCCCCGCCGGGTCCCAGGATGGGGAGCCGAGCAGGGGGCTCAGTGCCCCCCGGGAGCTGGGATGGCTGCGGGCAGGTGCCTGGCACCTGCATCTCGCCGCCGGCAGCATCCCGGGCTTCGTCTTTCCTCTCCTGCCCTCCATCGGAGGGAAGCAGCATTCGCCAGGCACAGCGGGGGGCCAGGGGGGACGCCGGCCCCCCAGCACCCCGAGACCCTCCGAGATTCCGGGACTTCCCGTCACTCCGCCCGGCACGGGAGTGCGGACGGGGCCGCCTCCTAATCCGGGCGTAATCCCGGAGAGCGGCAGCAGAGCGGGCGGCCGCTAATCCCGGCCCGGGTCCGTGGGTCCCTGCTCGTGTCCCCGCGGGCTGGGGGCGATGTCCCCTCCCCAGAGCGTGCAGTGGGGTCCCGGGTCGAATGCCCGGCTCTCGGGGACGTAAATCTGTTAATGACCTAGCTCGGTCATTAACCCGCTGTTTGCCCGGCGGGCGGCGGCGCAGGAAGGGGCGGGGGCCGCTCTCGGGTGGGCGCTGCCCGCCCGGTGCTCCTGCAGCCCCCCCAGGCTTCTGCACCCCTTCTCCGGTCCGCCACCCTCCCGCCTCCCCTCGTCCTTTTTGGGGTGACATCGTTGCCTGTTTTTTCTGCGCGCCCGGGAGCAGCGCGGCCGGGGGTTCAGAGAGGAGGGATCCCCCCAAACACCCTCCGTGGGGCGCAGCCTGGAAGGCCGGGGCGGCTGCGGGACGTGTCCTACATTACGGGGAGCTCCGGGGGGGCGCCTGGGGGTTGTTCCCTCCCAACCGGCTGGAAGCCAAGTTCAGTGCGGCGTGGCCGGGCTGAGATGCAGCCGGGGAGAGTGGATGGGGTGGTCGGTCCCGGGAATGTACCCCAATGAGCAATGCTCCGGCTCGCTGTCTGCGAGAGTTCAGGCGCCGATGCACCGTGTAATGCAGGTCGCTTTGCCGTTCTCCCCGTTTTTTTCCTCGGCCTCTTTATCTTTCAATTGCAAAGCAATTAAAGGTCTGTATGAATCTGAGAGCATCCCTCCCCGCGGGGCCCTCTGATGCCCGCTGTATTGCCCTTTAGATGCCTCTTCCTTTTTTTGTTTTACAATTGTTGTATCAATATAATGCTTCCTTTCTTCCTCTGTCTCTATAGATACAGATATACAAGGCAAACCAAAGGTTTCGGCTGCTATTCAGTGCCTCCTCATTTGTCCCGGAGCCGTAACAGTGGTGCCCTTTCTCTTCTGGCTGCTTTTCCCTGCTTCTGGAGCAGCAGTTATGGGAGAAGCAGATGGCTACTGATTGGGTGAGCTTTGTGGCTTTAATACTGAATACTTTATGGAAAAGGACTTTATCATGCTTGGTTGGTCAGAGGAACAACGGGATGAGATTTATGGCTAGAGAAAATAAATCTTTTTAAGTTTCAAGCTCCTTCACACACCCCACGTCAAGTTGCTGTAGCAGAGCTGGAGCTGAAATCCTCAGCATCTTTATTTTTTCCCTCCCCCCCACCCCGTCTGTCTGTCCTTTCACTGCTCTCCCCACCCCCTCTGCACCAGGCTTTAGCAAACCTTTGCTAACTTTAGGGACTGTCACTCACTGGAGAAGCCAAGGCCTTCAGAGCCCCCAGGCAGCACCAGGAAGGGAAAGGCTGGCCCTGCATAGGGATTATCCACCTGACGGGAATATGCCGGCCAGTCAGCTCCTGCCAAAGCTTGGCCATGCGTAACTCAACGGCCACCCAGTGTCCGGTGGGGAGCTGTGAGTGACGTCCTCATGGACCCGACAGCAGGGAGGCCATGTGGCCACCAAAGAGATGTCCAGGCCACCGCTCTGAGCTCAGGTCTCCTGAGGAGATGGAGCCCAGCACTGCCCGATCCCACGCACCCCACACTGGGCAGCTCTGGGCCGAGGGCTGAGGGACCGTCCCTCCAGGGCCCATCCTCTGTGCTGTCCTCCAGCTGCAGCGTGGCTTCTGCCTGGCCTTACACCGAGGCATGGCCAGGGCCGTGCTGTGGGCTGGGCTCTGCCCCAGCATGGGACAGTGGTGGTGGCACGCCAGGACAGAAAGGCCCGAGGGTGTACAGGAGGCAGAAGCAGATTTCAGTCCTGCAGGGGTTCCCCTTCTTCCATTTCTCTCCCTTTCTTGTCCTTCATAGGCAATCATGTCTTCTGTCAGGCTGTTAAACAGTTGAAGGAAGGTGAAGCTAGGTGAAAGCTTTCCAGGTTTTAAACCTTGATGCTGCTGTCAGGCCAAGTAAGGAGGAGAAGCAGAAAGCCTGAGAAAAATAATTTTGAGATAGAAAGTCAGCAGTGATAGTGGGCTATGTATGAACCGTTTAACCAGCCACCTACATTATGTTCAGTAGTCTAGGTTTTGGTCAGTAAAAAAAAAATTTCTGTGACCCTTTGGTGAATACGCAAATTAATATTTCTAACCAGACTCTGTGTTTGCTCGGAAAAAAGTAGAGGGGAAGTTTGGGCACCATCGGGGTGAGCCAACAGCCAAGGTGCCTATGGTGTGTCTGAACCATGAGGAAGCAGGTGGGGAAGGTGTGTCGGGTTCCGCTGGGGCTCCTGGGGAGCAGGAGTGTTTGCTCCTTGGGGCGAGCCACAGCTAAAGCTGGTATCTGGCCCTTTTTAGGGATTTGTGGTTTGGTGGCATGGCGGTGACCTGACCTGGGAGTCCAGCATTGGTGAGGTGAGGCTGAAGGGTCAGAGGGAATAGGAAGGGACAGGCACACCCGGTGTGTTTGGGAGCTGAGCTGGAAATGGGACAGGACATTGCTGGTGTGCCTTGGCCCTAGCAAGGACCTGGAGGTAGGCAAACATTCATCCGGTTGTGGGTCTGAGGATTCCCAGTGGGATCCCCGTGCCGCTCGGCAGAACTAGCAGTGGGAGAAGCACCGCTCCTCCGTGCACTGTGTCTGCAGCGTGGTGGTGATGTCTCTGGCACCCCAGCACAGGGCTTCCCCAGGAAAGGCGCCATCCACAAGCCTGGTGACAAGCAGAAAGGATGGATTGTCATTCAGCTGAGGCCACGATTTATTTCCACTACAGAGGCCTGTCTGTCTCCAGGGAAGGGAACCATTCTGGCTGCATTTCTCCAGGCACCAGGAAAGCTTGTGGCTCTGCATTTCGTTTTCAGTGGATTTTTCATTCCACCTGGTGTGCACCTCCCGGGGACCACAGCTGGCCCTGCCTCTGGCAGCAGCGGGCTAAGAGGGCAGCAAGGCAGTTTTGAGCATCCCTTGTGCCCCCTCCCCACAGTGCCCTGGCACCATGGGAGTGAGTGAGGCTGGGCTTGTGTGCGTCTAGGAATGCGTGTGTTCTCTCGGTGATTTTATTTTATGAGTGACTTTATTGCAGTCACCTGGGAGCTGACTCTCAGCTGTGTATGTGTCTCCTCATAGGAGTAACCACACACCCGTAGGCCTGGCGCGTGTCACAACTCAGGCAGTGTTTCCCAAAGGACGCAGGAGTGTTTCTGAGCACAGGTTGAGCAGCCTTTCCTGGTCTTTGTCCTCTCCCTTTCCTGGGTGAAGCTCAGGGAGGAAAGAGAAGACTGACACCCCCAGGAGCAGGTGCTCTGTCCCTTGCAGCCATCCCCATGATAACTCATCGTGGGCAGAAGATGGTTATCACAGTGGTTAGTGATAACGGTGTCCAAGCATCCAGGCATCCTCCCTCTGCCAGCCCTCCGGCCCCTGCAGCCGCCCGAATCCCCACCAGGAATCCCGGCCAGGTAGCAGCGGACCTTGGGCCACCCCCCGGGGCTTGATGCCTGTCAGGGCTGGCCTTCCTGTGGGAATTTGGCTCGCCGGCCCAATCCCGTCTGAGCCCCGGTGTCGGGCTCGTCCACTGCTCCTGCGACGTCCCCTTGCCCGGGAGTTGGTTGTGCCGTGCTGGTGCCGTCGAGAGGGGCTCGGCAGAGCAGGGGCTGTGCTTTTGGAGGGCGGGGAGTGGCGGGGGGTTGCCGGCTGCGGGGTTCCCTGGGAAAACGGCCGGAGCTCCTCAGCCCGGGTTGTCCTTGGCTCTCCGCAAGAGGTTTTCTGGAAAAATAAGCGAATAGAAAATGCACGAATGTACCGAGATAGGAGCGTGCGGCAGCCGGGAGGCGGCGGGCAGCGATCGCACGGCCCCGTAGGGTAACACCGCGCCCGCTGGCAGCGCGGCGGGGCCCGGATCGGGCCCGGCGCACCTGCGCCATGTCCCCCAAAAATCCCGGTGAGGCATTTCCACGAGGCTGGGGGAGCGCCGCCGGCACCGGGCTGTGCGGGGCGCCGGGGTTTGCGATGGGCGCTCCCGGCGGAGGCACCCCCCCAGCAGAAACTCCAAAAGAAAGAGCCCGCGTCCATCCCAGTGCCCTTCTGCGGATCGAAGGACGCCGTTCCCTGGGATCCACTTTTAGAGCGGCATCAGAGGCTGTATAAGAGCTCAGAAATTCCGCCGCGGTCTTTTCCAGTGCCGGGGAATTTCGGTAGCTTAAATCATGCCGAAGCGATTTCGAGATCGTTTATGTGCCGTGGTGTCCCTTAAAATTCTCGCGAATAAAATTAGCGCGTAGGTTTTCTTTCCCCCCACTAATGACAGTCATTCGGACAATTTATATCTTACAGCGAGAGCTGCAGCATTGGGGGGGGGGGGGGGAAAACAACAGAAAAAAAAAAAAAAAAGGNAAAAGAAACAGGAATAGGAAAAAACCCCCGCCACATTAGAAGCAGGAATTGACATCCAAATTTTTACAGACTCCCATATTTTTAATGTTATGAGAATCTCCGTTTTAGGAGACACTGGGTTTTGTCGAATTAATAAGATAAATGTTGAAAGCATATTATATGCAGCCTTTAATCCTAATGCAAGGAAAATCGTAATTATGTGGAGGATAAGTGAATTTGAAAGCCAAACATCAGCCCACTCTCTGATTGCAAACCCTGCTCCGTTCGCCCCTGGAAAACGCTTTGTCTCTCCTTTTGTTTAGTTTAAGGGGTTTCAAATTCTATTTTTAATTACTCTTTTTTTTTAATCTGTTTTGTATCTGGAATGACGACGATCGGGGAGGGACCGGTAAACACTTTTCCACGCGGTAAACCCCTTATTTCGGCACAGAGCATATACGGGTATCTCTGTTCCCTGAAGCTACGCGCGTGTCGGTGAATGCGGGAGCCCCGCGTGTGCAGACTGAAAGCCGGAATGGCTAGGAATGGGCGGGGGGCTCCGGCCGGGGCTGCCCCTTACCCCGCTCCTGCGGGTACCCGGCTCAGGCGGGGAGCGCGGGGCTGCCTGCTGCCGCTTCTCCGCACGCCGGGCCTTCGCCGGGCGCCGGCAGCGCAGGAGGGCCGCTCCGCGAAGCCGGGCGAGGGCATCCCCACTCGCCTCCGTCCCGCCGAGGAGGTTTTTTTCTGCGTGTCCGATTAGCCCTACCTGGCAGGTGCGGGGACAGGGCGGGAAGGCGCCGCCGGGATCCCGGCGCCGGGCGGAGCGGCCGTCGGGCACCCCCGCTCCCCCGCCCCGCACCCCCGCCGGGCCGAAGAGGAGCCGCGGCCCCAAACACGGCCGCTGCCCCGGCAGAGGGTCGGTGGGGGGAGGCGCCCGGCGTTTCCCACCCCCTTCCCCGTAGGTGCCCGGTGGCGGCGGGTCCAGGTGAGGGGCGGGCGGGCGGCGAGCGGGCAGCCCCGAAGGGGTTAACGGGAGGGACGTGGGCTGTCACGCGTCATTGGGCAGATTATGTGCAGCAAACAAAAAGTGTGTGTCTGCGTGCCAGCCCCTCACTGCACCGGGTCCGTCTGCACCGCTCGCCTCCCGCTCCGCCGCCCGCACGGCCCGGCCCGGCATGGAGCGGCGCTGAGAGCCCGAGGCAGCCAGCCCGAAGCCGCCTTTGTGCCACTGTCGGGGCGAGAATTATCCCCACCGTCCCTGGTGAGTACCGGCGGAGGGGCCCCGCCGCCCCCCGCCGCCCCGGAGCGGGAACAATGCCGGGGATGGCCGTGCTGCCGGCAGCCCTGCCCGGGCTGCGGGGACCGGCGGAGGAGCCTCCGGGAGCGGCCCCGGCTCCGCCCGGCCCGGACAAAGGGCGGCCGGGGGGAGGTAGCGCCGCGGGGCCGGGGGTGGCCCGGGGAGTCGGGGGGATGCGGCGCCGTGGGGAGCCGTACGGGGCCCGCCGCCGCCGGGGGGAAAGTTCGGCGGGGACCGCTCGCTGCCGGTGGTTTCGTTTGGCGAAATCATTCCTTCGGGGAAGGGATGCGTCGGGCAGCGGCGGAACGGGGAGGGCGCCGGGGAGGCGGCCGGAGCGCCATCCCCCCCGGCCTCTGTTCCCGGGGAGGGGCCGGGATCCCCGCCGTCGCTCCGGGAGGGCGAAGTTCCCGGCGGTGCGGGGACCCGGTCGTACCCTAAATCGGGGGGGAGCGGCGGTTCGGCGGAGCCGTGCCCGGTGCGAGCGGCGGCAGCCGTCAGCAGGCGCACCGGGAGGAGCACCGGTCTTTTCCCGAGCCAGCCCCAAATGACGGATTTCGATGGCAGATGGGGCGGGGGGAGGCAGCCGTGCGCTAATCTGGTCGGGAAGGGCGAGGGCACCGCAGCCGGGCGCGATGCTCCCTCCCCGGCCTCGGCGCCGCCGGCCCCGCACCCTGCCCGCTGCCCGCTGCCCGCGCCCCGCCAGCTGCCCGCCGCCCGCATCCCTCCCCTCGTAACGCGCGGCAGCCGGGGCTCACCCTGCTCCATAAATAAGCGTGTCGAGGTAAAAATAATTACCTCTGCTTGCTGCTTTTAATTAAAGTCTCGGAGGGAAAGTGCTGGATTATGATAATGAGCAGCCATACGTTCCCCTTGTCGCGCGGAGCGGGAGGTGAGCTGACACGCAACCGGCGACAATGACAAGCCAGTGGAACCCACCCGCTCCCCCGGCATAGCCCGCAGCCCGGCCCGGCTCCGGGGGTTACCGGAAAGAGACGCGCCGCCGCTGCGTGCCCGGCGCCTGCTCGGGACAGCACTTGGCCGGTGGGATCCCCGGGTCCCTGCCCGGAACCGGCTCCGTCGCGATCGCTAAAAAAATCAGCGCGGCAGAATCCCCGCACCTCGCCTCCGCTCGCAGCTCCTAGCCTGCTTTAAATTTTTTTTTCAGACCGGAGAAACTGCTCGCCTGCTTTTTTTTCCCTTTTCTTTTTTCCTTTTCTTTTATTTTTAAATTTGGAGGTTTTTTCTTAATGTTTTATTTAATAATTCAAGTCAATTTTATTTTGTTTTCCGGGGCATCCCGGTGTACCGCTGAGCGGGACCCGCTGCGGTAACGGCCCCTCTCTGCCCCTCTCTCCGCCCGCAGGGATGGAGGACGCCGGCGTCCAGCGGGGAATATGGGACGGGGATGCCAAGACGGTCCAGCAGTGCTTGACTGACATTTTTACCAGCGTTTACACCACCTGCGACATCCCGGAAAATGCCATTTTCGGCCCCTGCGTCCTGAGCCACACGTCCCTGTACGACAGCATCGCCTTTATCGCCCTCAAGTCCACCGACAAGCGCACCGTCCCCTACATATTCCGGGTAAGAGCCGCTCGTCCCCGGGCCCAGCCGCTCGCCACGTCGGCCGGTGCCCGAGCGCGTCCCCGCCGCGGAGCGCAGCTCGGCCCAGGGAGCCCCCGCCGCCGGGAGGCTGTCCCCGAGGGCAGAGCCGCGCCTCCGCCGCCGCTCCTACTGTTGCCTGGCCCCGTGCTGTCGGTCGGTCGGTCAGTCTGTCGGTCCGGTGGATTAACGCGGGGTTTCAGGTGGACACGTCGGCGGCCAACGGCTCGTCGGAGGGGCTGATGTGGCTGCGGCTGGTGCAGTCGGCGCGGGAGCGGGAGGAGCAGAACCTGGAGGCCTACATCAAGAGCGGGCAGCTCTTTTATCGCTCCCTACGCCGCATCGCCAAGGACGAGGAGCTGCTGGTGTGGTACGGCAAGGAGCTCACCGAGCTGCTGCTGCTCGGCCCGGCCCGGGCCCCCGCCCGCACCAATGGTGGGTGCCCCGCGCGGCCACTCGCGGTCCCGGGCGGGAGGAAGGAGGGGGATTCCCGCCGCCGGGGGAAAACGGGAGGCGGCGGTCGGCTTCGGGATTCCCCGCTCCCGATCCCCAAACTGTCGGCGGATAGCCCGTCGGCGGCCTCGGCTGACGGTGCTCTCTCTCTCGCTCTCTCTCTGTCGTGCCCGCCCGACGCAGGCTCGCCGCCCTTCGCTTGCCCTGAGTGCAGCCAGCGCTTCCAGTTCGAACTGCCCTTCGCCGCACACCTCCGGTTCCGCTGCCCCAAGAGGCTGCACGGCCCCGACACCGGCCCCGCCGCCGAGGCCGCCGGCGTCAAGGACGGCGCCGGCAAGGAGCAGGAGCCCGGCAAGTTCGGGAAGCCCGGCGGACCGCCGCACCACCCCTTCCCCGGGCCCGACGGCGGCCCCGCCGCCAGCACCAAGCCCTCCACGGACTTCCACAACCTGGCGCGGGAGCTGGAGAACTCCCGCGGCGGGCGCGGCGGGTCCCCGGGGCGGCCGGCGCCCCCCGAGGGCGGCCCTGAGGCAGCGGCCGGGAAGGCGAAGCGGCGCTTCCCCGAGGAGGAAGAGCGCGGGCCCGGCGCGGCGCGGGGCC
>VZRV01003120.1:56723-112872 GCA_013398115.1 Falcunculus frontatus | reverse complement strand
GGGGGGGGGCGGCCCGGCTCCCCCCCGTGCTCGGTCCCCCCCTCCGGGGCTCGGAGCGGAGCGGGATGCGGCGCCCTCCCTCCCTCCTCCCGCCCGCCGGCAGCATGAGTCCGTCCTTCCTCCTCCTCCTCCTCCTCCTCGCCCTGCCCGCCCGCGCCCGGCGAGAGCAGGTGCCCGGCAGAGCGCAGCGGGGCCGCAACGCCCCCGCGTCTTCCTCCTCCTCTTCCTCCTCCCCGGCGGCGGCGGGGCCGAGCCGCTTCCCGCGGAGCCGCCTGGATCGGCGGCGGGGCCGGCTGTACTGCCGGGTGGGCATCGGCTTCCACCTCCAGCTGCACCCCGACGGCCGCGTGGACGGCGCCCACGACGCGAGTCCGCTCAGTGAGTGGGGAACGGGAAGTCTGGGGGGCTGCCGAGCCCGCGCCGGGGTGGTGGCACTGAGCATCCCCATCCTTGCGGTGTTCCCGCTCCCGCGGGGGGGAACGGAGTCCCTCGCTCCTGTTGCCCTCGCCCGGGGTGAGCTGTGTAGCCCTGGCGGGACCGGGAAGGGGAATTTGGGGTGCCGGGGGGGCTGTGTTCTGCGGGCTCTGGGAGAGCTGCCTGTCTTCCTCTGGGAAGTGCCACCTGGGGGTTCGCCCGGCCCGGGGAAGTGAGTCCGTGGGGATGGTGTGAGAGCCTGAGGTCTGCACTCCCACCACAGCCCCTGGCCAGGCACCTGGGGGAGAAGATGCTGCCCCTTTTCGGTCCTTTCTCCGTGGAACTTTTCCATCCCTCTCTCTGCATTCTCATTCTCCCAGCACAGTGATAGGATATATTCAGTTTAAAAATAGGACTGAGGCTGACGTTCCCCTGAGAGAAAGCTGTGCTCACTCATGGCTTATCCTCTGGTCAGAGTTGCCATGATATCCTGCTAGAGGGAATGAAATGGCAGGTGGGGATGAAAAATCACTTCAAGAGCCCAAGGGCTCGGGCCCGAGGTGACCCTGGCAGCATGCGCAGCTCAGCTGTCGGGAACGCTCACGGAGCAGCCGCCACATCTGCCCAGGACCAAAGAATTTGGGCCCTAGACTGTGCCGTGGCCCCACGAGGCAGAGCAACCCTTGGGCAGGAATGGTGGGAGCCCAGGAGCTCTCCTCGGGGCTTCATGGGCACAGCAGGCACGTGCCCTGGAGGGGTTTAGAGGATGGATAGAAAAACGGGGCACCCACGCCATGGCTGCTCTGGGAGACATGAGTTTGGAAGGGCTGGCAGAGGTTTGGTGCTACAGCTGTCTTGCAGAGACCTGAATTATGTGCAGTTCCTTCCTCCTTAGCCTGAGATTTCCCCCCCCCCCCGGAAAGGCCACAGTGACAGCAGCTCTGCACGTCGGAGCAGAGCCAGCCCTGGCTGGGCACTTGTGCTGGTGAGGGGAGGTGCTGTGCCGGAGTGTTGCGGTGAGGAGGCCATCAGGAAGAAGAAATTGGCTTTTGGCAGGGAAAACCCCCGGTTTGGCTCCTGGGAAACAGGGCTTGACCTCGGGCAACTCCAATAAACAGGAGTATGTCTGCCATTGGCAGCAGGGCCACCCTGCAAAAGGCAGGAGGTTTTGGGGTGCCCTTGAGGACAGCCAGGTGTTTGACAAGGTACTTGCCTTGCTGCAGCGGGGCTGCAGAGCCTCATGGCTTGTGGCCTGGGGCACATGGGCTGAGGGGTGTGGCAGCCCATCAGCCCCCCCAAAGTGCCCCCTCAGGCCCTCGGTGCTGGGACTTGGGCGCCTCAGGGAGATGCGCTTCCTCCTTAAAATAAACATGGGAAGTGGTGATCTGATACCCAGCCTTGGGGGATTTAACGTGGCTTCGTGTTTGCTCCTGGCATGTTAATCCCACGGCCCTTTAGGGGCCAGGCGAGATGCTGTGCGGGCTCCTTCCTCTGGGGCCGGGGCCACGGAGCCCCTGGGGCTGCAGCTGGGCAGCAATGCTGGTTCCCCAGGGTGCCAAGGGCACGCTGGGGGCATGGGGCTGCCCCCCAGCTGGCAGGGGCTGGGGGGATGCCTGGCTCTCTGCCCGAGTTACCCCACACCACCCAGGGAGGTGATGTGTTGGTGCTGTTGCTGAGGGATGCTCGGAGGTTGCAGCTCTTCTGTCAGATGAGTTGCAGGTCACACGTGCCCCTTCAGGGGCCAGAACCCCCACCATGCGCAGAAAACTGCCGTTTTTTCCATGGCTGGGCTGTGCAGTGTCCCATTCCCCAAGTCCTGCAGAGAGGAGGGGGTCTGAGGGAGCAGCATCAGTACCTCTGGTCCCAGCTGGGTTGTGTGATGCTGACTTCCCGAGTTCAGTGTCTGCGGGACAAGGATGGCCAACGCTGATCCCAGCAGGCTGCTGTAGGTACAGGGGGCTTTTCCCACCCTTGGGAGGGATTTCACCAGGGGTTAACTTGCTCTGCTACAGCCCAGCCAGGAATTGTGCCCCAAAACTGAACTTTTAAACAAAACCAAGTCCTCACCACCACCCTCAATCCATCCCAGAATGGATGGAGGGCTGCTCTGTGGGGCAGAGGGATGGAGCAGGAGCTGGGTGGAGCCAGGCAGCTGAGGAGCAGGGACGTGGGAGAGGAAATGCAGACCTGTCAGACTGAGTTGTGTTTATTTTTTCTTTGTCACACCGATGTGAAAAGAACTGTGATTTATTCTGGGATTTCTGTCATCCTAGGTATTTTGGAAATATTTGCTGTGTCTCAGGGGATTGTAGGAATACGAGGAGTTTTCAGCAACAAATTTTTAGCGATGTCAAAAAAAGGAAAACTCCATGCAAGTGTAAGTAAACCCCCCCCTTATCAGTACGTGTTGTTTATTGAAGGCTTTGTGGCACCTCCACGTGTCGGCACAGCGACAGTCCCAGGCAGGGCCCTGGCACGATGACCCCCTCGGGCGGCCAGGCTGGCTCCGTGCTGGGTGGCACCGGTGCCGTGCAGACAGATAGGGAACAGGTGGAGCTGGAGCCCCCCAAGCCCACCTTCCTACTCGGTGCATTTAACCGTGCAAAGTGCACCTTTTTGTGTGCAGTTGGGTATTTGCATCAGCAGAGCCTGTTCTTTGAGCACGGCTGGGCTATTTTTAGCCACTTCTGCGGCAGATCGCACAGAAGGGTTTAGCCAAATGTCTCCTGGCGAGCGGCACGCACGGCGCCGGCAGCCCCGGGGCTTGGGCTGCCTTTGCTCTTGGGGACAGAGAACCCTGGAGGGGGCTCGGGCAGGTGACCATGCAGGTATGTTGCAGCTAGAGTGGAAAAATCCTGGTAACTTTTCCCTGCAGGATGTTTTCCTGAAGGCTGAGGTTTTCCCTGCAGGTCTCATTATGCTTTTTCCAGCTTTTTATGTTGAATGAATCCGTAAGTTGGTTTCGCTGCTTGTTTCAAACTCAGGATGTTGTTTCCCCATTTCTTGTTGTCAGTTCCAGAGATCATTTAAACAAGCACAATGAACTCCTGTGCTCGCACGAAAGGCGGTGCCCTTGCAAGGTGTGTATACGTGCACCACCCCAAGAAGGGCATTTTTAAAGCAGCATCTCATCCCTGAGGGCGGTTCCCAGAGAGCCCAGTCAGGGCTGGTGGCTGGGGAAAGGGAAAAGCCGGTGGCCCGCCCCACAGTTCCGAGACAAACCTCCCGGTCCCAGAGCAGACGTCACGGATGTGCTTGCACAGCCCGAGACGGCAGATCACTTCCAGGGAGGTTTAGTGACTCGCATCTCTCTCCCTTAAGTCTTTTCGGAGTGTTGCTCCTGAAACCTATTGATGCCTCAAGGGTGAGCACGTGGTTGCTTCTTTTAAGAAATAAAGTAGGCGCATGAATGGTATCTAGGGGAAAAGGGGAATGGTTCCATGGAGGAAAACATGAGGTGAGGCAAGGGGCCGAGCAGGAGGAGAGAGAAAGGATGGAGAGGAGAGGGAAGCAGGCAGAGCGCGATTCCCGGACCCACCAGAGCCTTCCCTTCTGGCGTACAATGGGCCTCTTATCTGAGATGAAGGCTTGATTTATGCCCTGGCACAGGCAGAAATTAAATCAAGCCTCGTTGGTGCATGGTTAATTGTTGACACACAAAGGGCAGGGCCAGAGAGGGACCTCAAACAGGAGGGTCAGGGCAGGGGTGAGGACACACGATGCCCCGCTTGGGTGAAAGCCGCAAATTTGTAGAAACTTGACCCAAATGTCTAAAGATTGCTGGACTAAACAATGCCAATAATGCAAACCCGGCATCTGTTGTTCTTTCCTGTGCTGGCAGGATTGAAGTTGTTTCATGGCCTAATGAGTTCTGAGCAGTACAAAGCACGTCCTGTGCCCGTCACTCAGGGCAGCGCTTTGATATGGGAGTCAGGCCGGGGACTTTGCGCTGAACCGCAGACAGGAGTCATTCCTGCAGGAATTTGGGCTCCTTCGAAACTCACTCTCGGGCTCAGCTCCATCCCAGCTTGGTGTTTTACAGACGCTCTCCTCCTCTTTTTCTTTTTTTTTTATGCCAGCTTAATTAAATTACTGAGTGGTTCATTTTTAGAGGCACCAGCTTCAGAAAATGACAGTTATCCCGGCAATTATCAGTTGCATGCACAGATGGCTTTTTCCTCGTTGATAAATCCTCGCTCTCCTGTTTGTCCGTTTTTAGCATGGAGCGGGTGGGAGGGTTCTGTGCCCATCCAGCACGGACCTCAGGGGACAGATTTGCCCAGGTAATTCTCCTTTTCCATGAGTTGCCACAAAGCCGCATTCCTGGCTGGGGCAAACCTCTGCTCAACTGGATTTTGAAATTTAATTGACTTCAGGACTGCTCTTGATGACTGTCTCTGGAGCTCTGCAGAGCAAATCCAATGCCAGCCATGTGCTGTGGCTGCACCGCCTGCCCTATGCGGGGAAAAAATGGCTTTTCCTGACTGGAGCGGCGCAGTGATGAGCCGAGAGGCCGGGACGTGGGGAAGTCTGACAGGATCATGGTGAAGCAGCTGTCGATACACTTCCCAGGCTGGGGCAAGGGCTTCCAGTGTCCTGCCTGAGCGCTGCCGTGCGCACTGGGGCTTCGGGGAAGCACCAAGGGTCAGTGAAGCCTTGCGGGGAAAGGTGAAGGCTTGTGCATGGGGGAAAACAGCAGGGAGGGTGTATGAAAGACAGGGAGAGCAAAAATGGGTCACGGAGGTGATGTCCCTTGGAAGCAGCAAGCTAGAGAAGACCTAATTCCAAGTGCCATGAGGCAAAATGTGCACGGCAGGTTGTGGGCTCTGCCACTTGTGCTGTAAGGCTCCACTCCTTTGGTTAAACTAGGGCTTTCAAGCACTTTCCTTGTGGTTACAAAGCCCTGCTGGGGTTTGGGTCTTGTACTCCATCGCTGGTTTTGGAGTTGGAGAGCTCAGCATCTCCTCCGTGTCAGTGATTTGGGTTAGGCTTTGCTGTGGAATTGAGCTGGGGAAGCTTTTAGGGCACCAGGTACCATGCTCGCCATCAGGTTAAAGTGTGGCAGAGGGTTCTGGAGGGGCTGCTGGAAGCTACAGCGGGGGGGTCCTGGGGCTGTGGGCACACAGGCAGAGTGCTAGGCTCTGCTCTTTTGTTTTGGAATGCTTTCTTTAGAGGGAAGGGAAGGGCACTACTGGGGGAGCCCAAGCCCTTTTATTCCCAAGCAAGCCCAAACCTGGGTGACAAGCAGCTACTGAAGTATTTGCACTGGGGCTTTTCCAAACTGTCAGGTGCCTCAGTGTTGGTGCCCCGTGTTTCCATGCACTCCTTAGGGCCTGGTTTTGGGAGACAGACGAACCAGCCAGCACTGGGAGTGTGGGACAGGTACCCCCTGCCCTTGGCTAATGGTGTCCCCTCTGTCCCCGCAGGCCCGCTTCACAGTGGACTGCCATTTCCGGGAGCGCTTCCAGGAGAACAGCTACAATACCTACGCCTCAGCCGTGCACCGCAGCCCTCGCTCGGGCCGTCAGTGGTACGTGGCCCTCAACAAGCGGGGCAAAGCCAAGCGGGGCTGCAGCCCCCGCGCCCGGCCCCAGCACGTCTCCACGCACTTCCTGCCCCGCTTCTGGCAGCCGCAGCCCCCCGAGCTCGCCTTCACCGTCGCTCTCCCCGAGAAGAAGCCCCCGCCGCCAAAGCCCAAGATGGCCCCGTCCCCACCTCGGAAGAACCCCGGCCCTGTCAAGTACCGGCTGAAGTTCCGCTTCGGGTAGTGCCACGGCGGGGATGCTGCCGCTGGGGAGACTGGGCACCGGGGAGCTTTCGGGGGTGACCGCACGGGAGGCCCGTGTCACTCTCTGCAGATGGACACGGGGAAGCTCCCAGCTGGCCGTGCCCAGGCTCGAGGACTTCTCTTCACCGCACGAGCTGGGCGGCGTCCCCAGAGGCGTGTGCTGGGATAACGCAGCTCAGGCTTGCCCAAGAGAATTCCTGTGGTGAACTGAAAGCACTGGATGGACCTCGGGTTAGCGTTCTGTTGTTGGAAGAAGTAGAAAGGTACCTCTATAGCGAAAATATTTTCTTACCTTATTTTCACTAGTGACTCCTTTGACAATCATTTTCATATGAGAGAGATGTTCAGAGCCAAGCGGTTTTGTTTGTTTTTCTTGCATCTCCTTCTTGCTGCACTTTTTCCTCTGACCATACCTCAGGCACCGTGTATCCAGGTTTGTCCCTTCCCCTTCTCTTGGAAACCAGCTCTTCCCTTCCACAACAAAACAGTTGAGACCAAGCCCTCCAAATTCAGTCGCCTTATCTGTGGTGCGAGGTGGTCTTCAAACTCTTTGTCGGCAATAATAGACGTGTGTATATATTTTGCAAAAGTTACAGGCCTGGGGCAGGTGGCTGTTTGCAGCCCACTCCTGGTGGTCTCTCCCGTTCTTCCCTGGACAGCTGGAGGAGCGAGTCTCTTCCTGTCCATCCAAGTATGGATTCGATGCCTGCTTTAAAATACCTCTGCCCTGGTGCCGGGGCATTCCTGCTCCCTGGAGGAGTCCCTCCCCACCCTGGCTCCCTGGGGACAGGGATGCCTGTGGCCCCCAGGTGCCCACTGGTTTTGTCCAACAGTTTTTGCTGCTGATTTATTTTATCACTCTCAATACCTTTGCAGAGGCAGGGAGCAAGGTTTTTGTTTTACAGTGACTGTGGCGACGTGGCAATAAATGCTGTTACAGCTGCTTGTCCCTTTGGGAGCGTTTTTCCCACCCAGGTTGCCTGATGGCCCTGATGTGGAATTGTTTCTCTGTTGTGGTGTGATCTGTGGAGTAGTTGTGCATATGGAGTTCGTAATCAGTGTTCAGCAGTGTTGCTGTACATACAGGCGCTGGTAGCATTGAACCTCACCGGTGAAGCCTTAATAGGAGCCCAGGTGGTCTCAGGTTGGCAGAACCCCTCGGGACCTGAGCCCTACCAGCGGCCAGCAGCAATAATGAGCCTCCTCTCCGCATCTGGTTGTGGTACAAATGGCTGTTTCCTTTGGAATTGTGGTTCTTTGCCTTCATCATCCTTCTGGCAGCCCCTGGCTGGACACGTACGCTCCATGTACAGGGATGGATGGGGGCACTGGAATAAAATAGTTGTGTTTCATTTTATAACCTGATTGTGGGGTCTCTTGCCTTGTTTGTGTCTTCTTTTCTTTCCCCGAAGGAAAAAAATGAGCGCTGTGTGTTTTTGTTGGGTTGGGACTGGCTGGCGCAGTGTTGGTGATGGGGTGGAGCGGAGCAGAAGGAGTGAGTGTGCTCCCTTTGCCCTGCTCCCCAAACTGTGCCCCGGGATGTCCCTCCTGACGGCTCCTCTGGGGCAGCTGTTTGGACCTGGGTCACGGCGAGGTCAGGTGAAGAGGTGTGTCCTGCGCACCCCATTGCTTCCAGCCGGACTGTCGGACTGTGCACGGACAAAATCCAGGTGCTGCCAGTGAGGCACAAGGAGATGTAACTAATGAGTGCTCAGTTCATCTCAGTGACCTAATGGAATCAGAACCTTTGCAGGTGCTGCCCCCGCCCAGGCAGGTGTGTGGAGCTCCCCGGGCAGGTAAGGGAGAAGTGAATGTGCTGGTCTTGCTGCCACTGCATCCCCTCAGAGGAAAAAGTTATTGGTTTCAATTTTTTTTTTCACAGAAAACTCTTATGGAAAAAAAAAAACCTGATGTTTTGTTATTGCAGTAACAATTAAAACATAGTCAGGCTACTGCAACAAAAATGTCTATGCTAGGGAGCAAGCAGCCCCAACAGGGAGAGCTGGGTCAGGGAATCCAGCAGACACTCCCTGTTCCTTTCAGACACCCTTCTTCAAGGGAATTCACTGGGTTTTCTTAGCAGGAGGGGACTAAAGGCCTGAGAATATGGTAAATATTTCTTTTAAATTTAAAATTTAAATTATTTCTTTCTGGAATGTTTTTTCTGTTTTTCTGTTTTCCTTTTCAGCCACCTCAGAGGTACCACTGCGGTGCTGGGGAGAAGAAGCTGGAAATGGAAGAAGCTTAAGAGGATTCCCAAATTTCTTTCCAGACAATTGCCACCTCCAGAGGAGGCACAAATCCACGCGGAGCTGAGGAAAGGGATGCGGGGAGTACAGCAGAGTGCAGTGAGCTGGCACTATTCCCCAGCTCTCTGGTTTTGGAGACACTTGCTGACATTCTGAAAGGAAAAAAGCCTTCCCATTCTTTTTCACCCTACAGTCACCCCTGCCAGGGGTGTATGTCTTGTTCCAAATCCCCCAAAAGGATTTGTGTATGTCCTGCGCCCCCGAATGCATGGCCTAGAAGGAACATCCTTTAGCAGGAGCGAGAGGAAGAGGATTTTGGATGGGGCTGGTGAGCTCGGGCAGGTGAGAAAAGAAAAATGAACAAATATAAGAGTTGTACGGTCCCTTACGGTGCCTCAGGGGTCTCGGGGAGAGTTGGGGTGGGGCTGTGAGCAGGGCAGGGTGTGCGCAGCCCCCCAGAAGGAGCCCCAAAGATCCCCCCCTCCATCGCGCGCTGCCGCAGCCCCCGCCCATGGGTGGGGAGGGCAGGCAGGGGGCCCCCTCCCCTCGGGCGGCCCTGGCAGAGGAGCCGCGGGCCCGGCCGTACCCGCAGGTGAGCGCGGCTCCGGTGGGACGGCTCCGGGCGGCTGCCGCGGTGGGTTGGGGCTCCCGGGCGTGGCCGGGCTCGGTGCCCGTTCCGTGCGGGGGCTGGGCGGTGTCTCCCCGCTTCCTTGGGGAACGATCAGCCCGGCGGCTCCGCCTGTCCCCGGGAGGAAGGGAGGAGGCGCACACCTTGAGACCCCCGAGCAGGGCTGGAGTCCGTCGGCAGCGGGTGGCCGAGGAGCACTGGGGCGGGCACGGCGGTGCCGGGCGTTTCTGGGTCGGCACGAGAAGCGCCGCCGAGCCGGGGGTCACACGGAGCCAGGAATCGGCTCTCCCGGGCCAGCCTTTCCCGTGCGCAGCTCTGTCTTTTGGGGTGTTTGCTGCCGATGTGTGCGTCTTCGTCGTCGTCCTCCCGTTCTCCCCCTCGAGTCAAATAGTTTGGCACAAACGCTTGTCCGGAGGTGTGGGGTGAGCTGACTCGGGTGGGCAAAGGCAGCCTTTTACTGGCCCTGGCCCGGTTTTCAACCAAAAATGCGAAGGAGGTCCTTTCCAGCGCTTGTGGAGTACGATTTTGGCGCTGAATCGTTCCCAGGGATGCAGCTGCTTGAACGAGCTGCATTACAGCGACAGTCAAAGGGTCCGGATTCCTGGAATTTGGATCTTAGAAGTGACAGCGCACACTGCTGGGAGGAAACACTTCGGGGAAGAGGGGGTGTCCGCAGGAGTTCTGTCCTACACTCGGGGACGGGGAGGGCGACCGCTCACAGGTGCGCTCCCAGAGAGCAGCCACAGCTGTGCCCGGCTGAGAGGTGGGAGCGGCGGGTGGATTGCTTGGCGTGCGCCGCTTGGAGCGAATCCCTTCTCGCTCGTCCGCGGCTGCCGGGGCCCGGCTGTGTGTCCCCTGTGTTTCGGCGCCAGCCCTGCCCGTGTGTCCGTCCCTTGTGGCACAGCGCGGCCGTGGCACGGCGGTGGGAGGAGCTGGGCAGCCGCCGCTCCGGGCACGTGTTGCAGGGGGGCGGCTCCGAGGGGCAGGCGGCAGCGGCCCCCCAGAGGTAAGAGGATTACCTGCGCCATTCTTCCGAAGCTGGGGCCCCGAAATGTGCGTTTTCCAGTCCTTCGGACTCCGGGGGACTAACGGGGGTGGCACATGAGAAGGAAAAGCGTCTGTTTCACTGCGGATGTCGCTACGGGGGATGTGATGCTTTCTGCGGAATGTGTTACCGTGGATGTTGCTACAAGGTAAATGGCCCTTCACCCGGGGTGTTTAATGTGGGTGTTGTTACGGCGTGTCCTTGCTTCTTTATGCGGGATGTTTCACTGGCCTTTCGAAAAGCCTTGGAGCTTTGTACTGGTGCACTCCCCAAAAGTCTCCAGCAAGGGCAGTTCAGGCAGAGCTCATGCAGGTTTTGGTTTTAGCCTTTTGTTTTGAGCTCTACCTTCTCACACTTGTTGCAGCGTGCGCCTGCCGTGAAAACTGACCCTGCTTCGGCAGTTCTGGGCTTTGCAGTCGTATTTTATCGTATCTGTTTCCCTCCGAATTTTTTGTTCTTGCCCCTTCTCCACTCTGTTTCCCTGGTGTGCACATCTTCGAACACTTACTTGCGTGCTTTTCTAGTCTCTTGAAGAAAATAAATTAACAACTACCATAAATAGTAGTTTGAGGGGGGATCTTGCTACACGGAGATAAAAAATATTTTTATATCACTTCTTTTGTCAGCATGGTTGATGAACGGTCGGGCCACTGAGCAATTTCGTTGTCCTGGGAAATTTTTCCCTTTTTGTGCTGTAGTGAGATTATTATGGAATCATTTAATAGCATGTGTCAAGCATCTTTGGTAGCATTTGTGGATCAGGAACACATGTGCTGCATAGTTCATTTATAGCTATTGCCATACCTCGTGTGCTATCCTGTTTCAAGCTTCTAGTTCAGGCAAAAAACGCCCCTTTTTTTTTTTTTTTTTTTTTTTTTTTGATTTGCAGAGTTGACTCTTCATAGAATCACAGAATCCCAGAATGTTTTGCTTGGAAAGGACCTTAAGGATCATCTCGTTCAACCCCCCTGCCATGAGCAGGGACAACTTCCTCTAGACAAGGTTGCTCCAAGTCCCGTCTAATCTGGCCTTGAACATATCCGAGGAAAATAATGGGAGTCTTACAGGCCACGTCTGGGACACGGGAATCGGGTCGTTCATCCGGGAAGCAGTTGCTTGGGTCCAAACAGAGAGGACTTAGCTGGTCTTGTGTCCCCTTGGTAAACCAACTTGCGTTTAATGGTTTTGGAAATACCTGCAAGTGGCTGGTATTCATCATGATGGGGCTCCCACAGCCAGACCTCGTTTGCCTGAGGAATTGTGTTCACCTTTGGTCTTGCACAACAGCAGCTTCCAGCTCCATTTCCCGGAAAGGACTAAAAGAACCCAACACCCGTAACAGAGAGTGCCTGGGCTGCCTTTCTGCTCCCCCGTGAGCCAGTGGCTGCTGAGTAGCTGCTGTTTGCTGTAGGCTTCCATAATTCCCATGTTATTTGTAGGGTTGCTCTGTAGGAACCCGTCAGTAAGGCAGAATTCAGCGGGCGAGTTAGGGCAGGAGCCAAGGTGAGCACAGAGGTGGGGATTGTTCTCAAGGTGCTTCTCTGGTTCTGTAGTTGTGGTTTAAACGTAACAGGGTTTTCTCTGGAGCTAAGCCTCCTCCTTTGTGCGCAGGAAGGCTCATCCAGATGGATAGGAAAAACCAGCTGCAGAGTAGCTCTGCATTACACATCTTGCAAAGCTGCTTCGGCCCAGAGGCCATGTGGAAAGCCCAAGTGAGGATTTCCAGCCTTGGCTATACAGGCCATGACACAGGCTTCTGAAAAAGCATAGTGGCTGCCCCACAGGTATTCGACCCAAATTTGGAGGAGCATGTGTTTATATCTGGGGATCACTCAGTTCACTGGGCCTGAAAGTTGTCCCTGAAGCAGCGGATCTGAGCATTTTTTCATAATTCCAAGTGTTATGTCCTTAACATTCCCAATACAATGTAAAGTGTCTTCTCAAGTGGCTTAGGTGTCTTTGGTCAGCTTTGTACTGTAGGCAGTGGATTTGTAAGACCGGCAGAAATGTTTTCTCACCTGGAGGTGTGTTATGATAATCAACATAAGAATTAATTGGTCTTCATTTTTTACCTTTTTTTTCTTTATGGTTTGGGGAAAATATTTGGCATGAATGAATCAAATGTGTTTAAGTGTTTACTTTCTCAAGGAGTGGTTTGTCATTTTCTTATGAATCCTCAGGCAAATGAAACTGGAACCTGGGAAATGGATTTGCCTGTGGATTCCTGCAGTTCATGGTCTGCTGGATCAGGGTTCCTTTGGACAAGAGGGCTATTAAGAAACGGTGAACTCCAGCTAAGATGAGCTAAATACTTACAAAAGAGAAAGGGTTTCAAAAGAATTGGATATTTTTTTCTTTTTGGATAGTTTTTCCTAAGGCAGGGATGCTCCAATGACTGCACCTTCTTCCAGCTCCTTCCACCAAAGGTGCCATATGAACACAGATCCTGAAAGTACTGAATTTGGAGTGTTGTGTGTGAAGGGAAAACCAAAGCAGCTTTCCCCCTCTGAAGTACCTCAGGGGCTGCAGTCTGGTGCAGAGCAGTTATTCTGAGCTGAAATATTTCCCTGTGCCAAAGCCAAGGGAGAAGCACCGGCCCCCACGAGGGACGAGACAGGGTTTTCTGCCCGGGCCCCTCCGCGATGGCGAGTGGCAGGTGGCGAACGAGGGCTTGGCAGGGCTCTGTCATGGTGGGCAAGTGACTTTCCCAAACCCACCTGGGGCAGCTGAACATGTGCCAAGGATACCTGCCCAGGTGTTTCCATGGTTTGGCTGCACAGATCCTGACTTGGTGGGAGCGCAGGTGTGCCCAAGGCCAGCAGGGCCCTCAGCATTCTGTGCTGAGAGGGCTGGATGGTGTGTTGGCACTCTCGCTATGTGGGAGCTGGCACCCAGCCGGGCCGCATCCTCACAAGGCTGTTGTAGCCAGTGTTGCTCAGTTCCTTCGGCACCGCTAGACCTATCCAGAGGTTCCTATTGATAGCCCCACCGCCTCCCAAATCGGAGTTTTTCTGCCCCAAAGCAGGCTGCCAGCCTGCAAAGAGTTAGGTTTTTTTCCCCATCCAAATTGCCATCACACTGTGTATGTAGTTAAAAAAGATACTTCTGAGAAACTGATTCTCAAGTGTCTTTCGTCATTGTTGCCGGAGTACAATGACGGGGAGGGAATAAATGCACTTGCTTAGACTTGACAGCTGGATTATGTATTCTTTTCCTCTGCTAATTTGTTTCTGTAGCATTTTCCTTTTTCATCTGCCATTCTCCGCAGTTTTGCTTTTGTTGCTGCCAAGAAACTCGTGTGCTCGTTTTTACTGGGCTTTTCTAGCTGTTAACTTCGGGCATGCTCTTCTGAAGCATGCCACGAATCCCGCAGCCTCCTCCTTGGTAATTTTTTTTCCCGGCCACTGTGTTTTGGCGATGGTGTAAGGGAGTGGAAGGTGATGGGCTGTTTTCCTCGTGCACAGGGATGGAAGCACATGCCCACCCTCAGGGCTCCTTTCTTACCCCACTTTGAGTGGCATATGGCTAGAGAATTGCTGTCCAGATTGCTTGTTCTGATCACAGAGCTCTTTTATTTTGCATCTGTGACCCAAGTTATCAAAGGAAAAGCCCTTGCAGGACAGTGACAGGATGCGTGGAGCTTGGGGTCTGGGTTATTAAAGTCTCTCTTGATGTACTTTATTTTCTGTTAAGGCCTGTCAAGTGTGCTCAAATATCCTTAAATTCAGCCCATGCCCTTGGTCTGGATAGGAAAACAAAAGGGTGTTTCTCCGAAATAGAGTGCTATTGTGGAATATTTAAAGGCAGCGTGTAGTTTTCCCCTTGAACTTTTCCACGCTCTTTGATGTTACTTGTCTCTGTGCAATGAGACAAGGCTGGATCCCTGCCTATGCAAAGAATCAGGACTGAAATTTCTCCTTTTTTTTTCATGAGAACATCTTGCCACTGTGATGCCTCTTCATTTGGTTTGCCCTGCACGCTGATTGTTTTGATTTAAGCTTTATTTGGTGCTGTGAATCATTTGGGGCTACACAGAATCACATCATTCAGCAAGAGCTTTTAATCCACCCCAGTAGCTCTCTTGGAAGGGCTCGTGGACACACGTCCTGACACTCTGTCAGTCACCTCAGAAAGATGCCAGCTGCTCTCAAGCTGCTTTGCTCCACCTAGGCACTGGAACCAGCTGTAGACTTCCCCCTCCCTTTCAGGATAAGGATATGGTGAGAGCAAGCAGAATGAGATTCGAGGCTGCTTGCTGCGTTTTGGTCAGATGTGTAACTCGTGTCGTGGGTGGGTTTCCGAGGAGCAAACTCTCCAGAGCAGCAGGAGGGTTTCTGTAGCCACCGAGCTGAGATCTGCATGCCGAGTGCCGGGTCACAGCATCACACTTCAGGCCCTGCCCTGTAAGTGCTCCCACAGGCCTAATGAAGTATTTCAGAGCCAATTGACTGCCTCAGGTAAGCAGGTGTCTGACAAGCCTCAGTGTTGCCTGCTGAGCCCCTGTTCCTCGAGAGAGGAGTCCGGCCTGAGAGGTGCCAGGCAGGTGCCATTCTTCAGCTGCCACGTGTGGCCTCGATCGCCAGGGAAATGTACAGCTGTGCTGCTCAGAACAGCAGTGGGGCATGGCTGGAAGGCTGCTGCTGGGCAGGGCAGCGGCCTGGCACCGGGTCACATCCAGGGAGCAGCGCAGGTGCCACGTGCAGCACGTTGGAATAGTTGGCGTTTCCTTAAAACTCCACGTTTGTTAGGTTTCCTCACTTGGCTTGGAGCATCCTTTCATAACTTGTGAGCTGTGTGAGGTTATGGGGTCTCTTTTGTTTTGGCTTTATTTTTCTAGATAAAATCAAGGCAGTGGGTTTAGCACATGAAAGATGAAAGAGGTTTTAGCAAAAGCTGGAGAGACTTGTCTCCTTTTTCTCGCTACGAGCTTGGGTTTTTCCTTCCTTTTTCAATATCTGCTCAGTTGGGTGTCCCAAGGCAGGCTGGATTCCTCACAAAGGGTTTCAGGAACTGGTGCTAATTCTGCTTTTTCTGAACGTGTATCAAACTGTGCTACCAAAAGGGACATTTTCTTGTCTGAAAAACTTTCCCTTGATGACCATCAATATATGTATGTGTTTTAATCATGTAGCCAGATGTACTAGGAATTTTACTTTCAAGGCAAACACGTCTAGTAGTTTTCTGCTTAGTTTGTGTCTGTGAGAACTGGAATTTGGGCTGGAGAGGTGTTGTGGGGAAGAAAGGATGGGGTAAATCTGCTCCATGGCTGTGCAATGAAGGACTGACTCCTGGAACTGGAGTATTTATAAACTGTATCAATATTTCACTGGCACTGGTAGCAGTGATGGGGGTGCTTGGGTTTGGCCTGGGCTTGTCAGGATTAGCCATAAACAACCCAACCAAACCCCTGATCTCTCAAGGGATGTGTCAAATACTTCCACAGAAAGCCAAGGCAGTAATGATACCAGAGGAAAAATTATAGGTGATTGCTTATGATCCGTGGGGAATTTCCTTTGAAATTATCAATCAGAGAGTATATCGAAGAAGAGCACATCTTTTGCCTTTTCTGGTCTGTTATTTACTCTCTGGGTTTAAAGAGTTTTGTGGGCTTCCGTTCAGGAAGCAGCATGTTTTCAGCTGGAAATTTGGGGTGGGGCTTGAATAGTCCGTGTTATTTTACACAACTGCTTTGGCTATGGGTCAGAGGGTGAGAAGGGAAATCACTTTTTATTATCTTGAATTTTGCCATCCAGGCACATGGGGGTGGCTCAAGGCTGGCACAGTTCTCTGAGGAAATACCAATGGTTGAGTGGTTTGAGCCTTGAAACCACCCTATTTTGTCTTGATTGCAAAGAATCAGTCCTACAGTCTCATACAGATGAGTGGAAAAAGAAACCTCTGTTATTAATGGAAAATCTTCTGTTAGTCCTTGTGCAGTCTTTTAATTCTCTTGTATGACTTACTGTCTGCTATTTTTCTAACAAAACCTGTTTGAAATTTAGATTAAGGATTAGAATTTAGGATTGTTCACTACGAAATCTTGCAAAGCCTAAAGGACTTGGGGCATTGACTGCTCTCAGCAGAGGTTGTTTATTAACGTTGTGTCAGCTTTCCCTCAGCTCTGAGCAGGAAACCTCTGCGACCGTGTTTTAGGTGAGAATTAGGGCTCTGTTTAAGACTGACCCAGGTCAGGTCAATGTTTACCTGTAGGTGTGGGGTTTGGGCCCCAGCACTGAGTTAAAACAGGATCAGGGTGACAGACGCTGCATTTGGTGGCACCCTGAGATGTGAGATTTCCCCCTGGGATGCGGCTGCTGTGGAAGATGATGCTCCATCACAGCAAGCCAAAGGCAAACCTGTACCTCCCGTGGCCATTGCTGGCCTTTGTCCCTCTGTTGTGCCATCACACTGTGGGAATTTGGGGCTGCCACTGCCACCCCTCCCGGGGGCTGCGTCCTCTTGGCAGCCCTTCCCAGCCCCGCACACGAGCTCCAGAGGTGTCTCTGTGCTGTGTTTGAGTGTTTGCTGGGAATGTGCCTCATCCCTGGGAGCATCCTTTTGTTCCATAGCAGCCAGATGCAGTGTTGGGGACAGTTTGGGCTTGTCGGCTTCAGAGTTTGATTGGAAAAGTCACTGAAACAAAAAAGTGACGGTGAGATTTGTCAGGCTGGTGCTTTCATACCCCACTTGACAGTCTGTGCTTTGTGTTGGAGGTTGTTGTGTATTTGCTCTGCAGGGAATGAACGTCCCCTTCCCAGTTTGGTCCAACAGATCTCAAAGGCTCTTACAACAATATTTATTCTTTACTTCCCTTTGCGATAATTTATTCTCCAAATTACTACGAGCAATTCTTTAATTTTTCCTGGAGAAAATCACATGGCAGAGACAGTTTGCAAAGGAGCCCAGAGTTGTGTTTGGAGAAGGGAGTGCTGAGAGCTGCGCCTTCCTGTGCTCTTATTCCTACACCAGGGAAAAATACACTGTGCAAAGTCGTGTTTTCCAGTGCTTTCACCTAGAAAAGCTCTTCCGGGGAGACAGGGGATCAGATATTTATTTCTCAAGAGCTCAGACTGGACTGGGAGCACTGACAAGTCAAGGAATATTTTCATTTTTTTGCAGCACCTTTCTAGAAAACTACTGGCGTGTTCAGGACGAGTGGCTGGAGGGGAGCTAGGAAGTAGTGTTCCAGTTGTCGTTCGGGTGAGGTGTGTCCCTCCTTTGCTCCTGGGACACTCCCGCGCTCCCGACTCCTTCGGCGGACGCGCTGCGGTGTCCCGCTGGCGGCGCCTGCTGGCCGAGAGGCGGTACTGCAGCCAGAAGGGGGCGCATGTGCACTGCCTCGGAGGGCTCGGTGGCGACACCTGCCGGCTGCGGCGGGCTACTGCAGCGAGGAGGGGCGCGCGTGCGCACTGACTACGGAGACGCCACGCGTCACGGGGCCGTTGAGGGCAACACGGAAACAGCAGTGAGCATGCGCAGTGGAGGGTGGCCGCCCAGCATCACGTGGTGTTTAAGGGCGGGATAGCGCCCCAGTGACGCGCATGCGCCCTGGCGTTCTGCGCGGAGTGCTGCCGCCCTGTGGGGAACACCCGGCACTGCAGGGCGGGAGGCGGCGGGGCCCTTTCGGGGCGGCTGCGCCGCTCCCGGCCGTGTGGGCCTGCGGTGCCCAGAGCACCACGGGCGGAGCAGCGCTGGTCCCGGCTGCGGCAGCGGCCATCGGGGGCGTGGCGAGACAATGGAGGAGCCGAGCGGTTGCTGTGGCTGCAGCCGGGTTGAAGGTGAGAGGGGACAGGCGACCGGGCCCGGGAAAAGCCCTGGAGAGGGGGACGGCGCCTGCGGCGGGCGGCTCCGGAACGGGCGGCGGGGGTAGCGCTGCGGCGCGGGGCGAACGAAGGCTGTCCCGGCGCGGGCACGGAGCCGGGAAGGAGCTGCGGGGCTGGGGCCGGGGCTTGCGGCCTGCACGGCGGGGCCGCCCGGCCGAGCCTTTCCTGGGAAACAAACACTGCAGTTTGTCCCAGCCCGGCCCCGTGCCAAGGGGCAGCGCAGCAGAGCGGGGGAGCAGGAGGGGCAGTGTGGGGGCACAGGGAAGATGGGGCTGGAGGCGGAGCTTGGGTGTTTCTTTTATTAATATGAACGTGGAAAGCAGGGAGTGAGGTGGGATGGAAGCACTGTGGGTGCTCGGGCAGGTGAGCCAGGACTTAGGGGAGGGAGTAGCTTTCCTGAGCTCCTGAAGTTCCACTTGCCTCTCTCAGGAGCAGTCGTGAGAAGTTTCCCGTTTGGAGCTGGGCTCCAAAAAGAAGGAACCTGAAATTGCTACTTCTGATAAAACTGTAAGTGTGGAGGCTGTTTGAGGCTCGCTGCTATAAGCAGCCAGTAACTTCCATTGACATTTTAACTGTTAAAAATAGTGACTTTTATTTTCTCTGTGCACAAACCACTTGGCTTTCCCATGCAAGGTTCATGGAGACTGTGAATTGCAATCCAGAGCATCCTCAGGCTCCTGGTGCTTGGGGCTGTAGTGTTTGGTGTGTACAAAACATCGCAGTCTGTCTGAGGTGGGTTTGGATGTGCATTTCCAGAGTTACTCAGACGGGGAAAAGTCCAAGGTTGTGGTGGGAAGGGCTTTCTCTCACGTTTTGACAGCATCAAGGCAGGGAGGTTTTTTTATATACTTCTTGTCTTTGCTTTCCTGGCCCAGGGTTAGGTTGGTGTTCTCTGAACAGGATGTGGAGTGAGAAGGTCTCTGTTGGGAGAGTGGGAAGACAGGGACATGCCTGGTTGGTGTGTCCTGGGTCAGCAGAGAAATCTGATATTGGCAACGTGGGTTTGTGGATGTTTAGTCAATCCAGGGGTGCCAACACATTTCAGATGCCGGTGGTTCAGGGCAGCCGGGAGCAGGGGCCGACAGACACTGGTGCTGGATGTTCGGTCGTTGCTGGAAATGGGCAGCTGGACCTCCCTCGAGGCTGTGCTGGGTGTGGATTTGGGTCCTGTCCGGCCGCAGATCTGTGCAGCAGGTGCAGACTGGGCAGGTTTGGGGCCTGGAGTATCTCAGCTTCATCATTCTTTGTCACTGTTTGTCTCCTTGCAGCGGAAAAGTGTCTCTGCTTGGCTGTTTGTTCCCTGCAAACAGCAGGGCCCAGCCCTGAAATTCCTCAGCGTTTCTGTGACCCATTGTCAGTGTCACCACAGCTCCCTTTGCTATCCCCGTGCCGAAGGGTGGGAGCTGTGCAGAGCTAGGGGCATCCAGCTGCAGGATCCAGGAGGATGCAGCTCCTCTTTTCAAAGAGGTAAGAGGTGTGGGTGCAGGAGCTGGAGGGAGTGTTTCCCAGGCAGAAACTGAGGGTAGCCAGTTTTGGGTGGAAATGGCGCTTTTTAATGCGTTTGTGTTCAAAGCCAGCAGCAGGACTGGTGCTGGAGCGCGGGACATGTGCGGGAGCAGGTGCAAGGTGAGCGTGGGGGAGCTGTGGCAGGACTCGTGAGCTCTTGGTCTCTGGGCCTGGTGGCGGCTGGGTGTCCCTGGGCAGGTCTAGCAGTGCGTAGGAGTAAATTTGTGCAGATGTTGTGTGAAGAATAACGTATTAAAGCTGTTCAAGTTTCTGTTGGTCTGCTGGAATTTTGATGTTCTTGTGTACACGGGGACTCTGGCCCTGCTTGTGGAGATGTAAAATAAGCCCTTAGAGTGCTCTGGATATGCAATGGAAAATGAAGGCTATCTTTGGATAGCACTTGTGCAGATCTACAATATAACAGCAGTTTGAGTCTCAAAGAGTGGTTTTTGTACAAGCAGAACAGGGAATAGACAAATCAACTCCAATAGGCTGAGGACCATCCCCTGTTACTTACAGATCACTTAATCTTAATAGTCAAAGCCTGTGGCGATGATTCTAAGTAAGAGTTGTACCTTTTTTTCTTGAGGACACTGGGAAGTGTGGGACAAGAACTGAACCATAACTTCTTGTCAGCCTGGCAGAGAAGCAGCAAATTCTGCTGGAAGAATATCCACGAGTACCTGTGAGATGATGACCTACAGTTTTAAAATGAATCTGAAAAGTAAAACACGTTATTTTGAAGGCAAACCTCAGGTGGAACATGTGAGAAAAATTATTTGATGAGAGACTTCTTGAAAACTAGAATTATGTTGATACTAGGGTTTTTTATATAAGCAAAGCATCTGAAAACACTCCACGGAAGGCTAGAGAGGTTAGTGAGGAGCTGAGGACACACTCGGGATCGCTGCTGCCTTGTCTGCCATTCCCTCACCTGCAGCCGGTTGTGTCAGGATGGTTTGGCTGAGGTTAAAATTGCCACTTTCTGCAGAGCTGGATCAATCTTCTGCAGTTCAAAGGGAGGATTGTCCTGTATTCTTGGCTTTTTAAGAGCTTTAGTTTTGCCCAAGAAAGAGCATCGTGGTCTTGCTGTTGTGTTTTTCAAGGAGAGGCCGGAGCCTGGGTCTCTCTCTCTTACATGGCCTTGGTGCTAGAGAAGAGTGCTAAAGGTGACTGCAGAGGCACGTCTGGGTCCTCTGGAAGTCAGGAATGGTTGTGCCTTTAGCTGTTGGTTTGGGCTGGGACATTGGGTGGGTGTACCCTACTGATTTTTTTGGTCTCCTTTGGCTCTCCTGCTTGAAATAAAGGTGTCATTTCCCTCTGTTCCTTCCATAATTCCAGGGCCAGTATTTATTCTGTTGGGACTGGCTGATTAGCAGAGGGATGGCAGAAGAAATGCTGCCTGAAGTGTGGTTCCACAGCATCTGTGAGCAAGCTTTCGCATGAGCTTCAAACAGGTCATGGTCTGCGAGGCAAACAGAGGCTTATTCCAAAAGCTCTTCGAAGGAAAAGGTTGAGTATTTTTGAGGCTTCTACCTAATTTAGTTAAGCCTTTTCTTATCACCAACGATAGACTAAATGGGGATGCGCCCCCCCCATGCCCGAGCGCTCAGTGTCGCACTGAGGCTTCAGCCTCGCGCGGAGCCCTCAGTGTCCTGCTGCCTCCCACTGCGCCTGTGAGGGCAGAGCTGATGCACTCCTCGAAAGTCTCTGGCAAGGGCAGTTCAAGCAGTGCTTATGCGGGTTTTAGCTTTAGGGTTTTGTTGTGAGCTTTGCCCCGATGTTTCTGTGCTTTGCAGTCAGACTTCATTGTATTTCATTTGTGTTTCCCGCTGCTTTTTTGTTCTTGCCCTTTCTCCACTGTTTCACTCCTCTGTACACCTTCAGACTTTTAGCTGTATGCTTTTCTGGCCTCTTGATGAAAATAAATTAATAAATATGAGAACTAGAGTCTCTTTTTTGGCGGAGGTGGGGGGCTTGCTCTGAGGAGCCAAAACCTACTTATAAGAGTTACTTTTACAATGTGGTTGGTGAACTTAGCAGCTGTGGGCCGAGAGTACAGGTGCTGCCCAGTTCTGCTGTTGGCTTAACTCATGTACAATCCTGTTTAAAGTTGCGAGTTTAGACATAAACTGATAAAAAAACCCCCAAAACTTAGCGGTAGGAGTCACTGCTAATAGACGACTAGAATCCCTGGGCGGGGCTGGGCGGGAGGGGCTGTCATAGGAGTGGGCTGAGGGCAGGAGGGGCGGGGACTGAGGAGTGACAGCGCCACCGGGCGGTTCCGGGAGTGCATGGGCGGCTCCGCGCGGGGCGGGTCGGCGGTGCCGGCCGGGGCTCGGCCGGAGGCCGCTATCACGGGCAGCCCTCGAGGCCTCTTCCCGCGGGACGGCACAGGGAGTCCGCCCCGCCCCTCCCGCGGCTCCCGGCCCCGCCCCTCCCGCGGCTGCCGTCCGTGGCCGCCGCGCGCGCCTCTGGGGGCGGGGCCTGGCGCCGCTGTCCAATCAGCGCTGCGAGCGGCGCACGGGAGAGGCCAATGGCCAGCCAGGGCGGCCAACTTGGGCGCCGGTAGCGGAAGGCGCGCGCCCCTTCCGGGTCGCCTCAGGGGCTGCGAGGCCGCGCTCCGGCCGGTTTTGGGTGGAAGTGGCGCTTTTTAATGCGTTTGTGTTCAAAGCCAGCAGCAGGACTGGTGCTGGAGCGCGGGACATGTGCGGGAGCAGGTGCAAGGTGAGCGTGGGGGAGCTGTGGCAGGACTCGTGAGCTCTTGGTCTCTGGGCCTGGTGGCGGCTGGGTGTCCCTGGGCAGGTCTAGCAGTGCGTAGGAGTAAATTTGTGCAGATGTTGTGTGAAGAATAACGTATTAAAGCTGTTCAAGTTTCTGTTGGTCTGCTGGAATTTTGATGTTCTTGTGTACACGGGGACTCTGGCCCTGCTTGTGGAGATGTAAAATAAGCCCTTAGAGTGCTCTGGCTACATAACAGAAAACGCGCATTAGTAGGAGTTACCTTTGGAGAGACTGCTGTTGTACTGTGGATTTGCAGAAGTGCTGAGCCTTAAAGAGTGGTTTGAGGGTTTGTAAAAGCAGAATAGGGAATAGACGAGTGGGCTCCAGTAGGCTGAAGGTTGTCTCCTTGTTGTTATAGAACCCTTGACCCAACAGTGAACACAAAACCTGTGTAAAACCATTCTCGGTTAGAGCTGTACATTTTTTTTCTTAAGGTCACTGGGAAGTGTGGTACAAGAACTGAACCATAACTTCTTGCGGGCCCTCACAGGGAGAGGAGCACCAAATTCTGCTGGAAGAGTTTCCGTGAGTACCCGTGGGATAATAATCTTAAAAGCTTAAAAATGAATCTGAAAAGTAAAACACGTTATTTTGAAGGCAAACCTCAGGTGGAACATGTGAGAAAAATTATTTGATGAGAGACTTCTTGAAAACTAGAATTATGTTGATACTAGGGTTTTTTATATAAGCAAAGCATCTGAAAACACTCCACGGAAGGCTAGAGAGGTTAGTGAGGAGCTGAGGACACACTCGGGATCGCTGCTGCCTTGTCTGCCATTCCCTCACCTGCAGCCGGTTGTGTCAGGATGGTTTGGCTGAGGTTAAAATTGCCACTTTCTGCAGAGCTGGATCAATCTTCTGCAGTTCAAAGGGAGGATTGTCCTGTATTCTTGGCTTTTTAAGAGCTTTAGTTTTGCCCAAGAAAGAGCATCGTGGTCTTGCTGTTGTGTTTTTCAAGGAGAGGCCGGAGCCTGGGTCTCTCTCTCTTACATGGCCTTGGTGCTAGAGAAGAGTGCTAAAGGTGACTGCAGAGGCACGTCTGGGTCCTCTGGAAGTCAGGAATGGTTGTGCCTTTAGCTGTTGGTTTGGGCTGGGACATTGGGTGGGTGTACCCTACTGATTTTTTTGGTCTCCTTTGGCTCTCCTGCTTGAAATAAAGGTGTCATTTCCCTCTGTTCCTTCCATAATTCCAGGGCCAGTATTTATTCTGTTGGGACTGGCTGATTAGCAGAGGGATGGCAGAAGAAATGCTGCCTGAAGTGTGGTTCCACAGCATCTGTGAGCAAGCTTTCGCATGAGCTTCAAACAGGTCATGGTTTCTGCTGCCTGGCAAATGTCCTGGGAACTGTTGTAGTTGAAATCTTTAGGGAGAAATGCAACATAAAAGGTTTAATCTATGCCTGAACTGAGAGAGGATGGAACTGTGCTGTGATGGTTTAGCCTTGGAAATGGAAGCACTCTTTGTCTTGTTCCACATGTTTAGCATAATGTTAGAAAAAAGGTAAAATAGGCTTTGGCAGTTGTAGCCCGTGACTCCTTCAGGTCTCTCTGGCCAGAGTTTTCTGAGCTCCTTGGCAAAGAACTGCAATTTCCTCTTTCTCCAGCCGGGGTCGCCTCTGGGCTAGGCAGAGCCTTTCCAGCCAGGGGGGCTCTCAGTGCGTGCTGGTGTTTCTGGCTGTACAGAAGGGCAGCACGACTCAATTTTTGTAGCCTAAAAAGGTATTTTTCTAGAACTTGTACTAATTCAAAAGGTTTTTGGGGTAATTTTTTTCCCTTTATTTCTTTTCTCTGCTGCTCTGAGGCATGTCTGTGATCTGTGGAGTTCCCTGCTATTGGGCTGTGTCTCTTTTTAGTGCTGTCACAGAGATTGTGCTAAGCAGAGCTTGGACTTGGAAAGCCCTAGTAAGATTTTAGTGCTCTGCCTTGCAAGTTATGTGTGGGGTTCTAAGAAAGGAAGGTAGATAAAGTATGAGCCGGACCATAAATTAAAATCAAATATGAACTGTGAGTGCCCCGTCGCAATCAAGACGGCTGGTCTCAGTTCCCAGGTTTCCTGCAGTGATGCTGTTTCTAGGCCCCCAAAGCAGCCTCTGGTCAAGTATCAAAAGTTTTTGGAACACTGAATGTTACTACAAGCTGTTCAATACATACATAGATATAATACAGTGCATTGAGTATGTGATTCCAGTCTCAACTCTGATTCTCCTGTAGTTTGCTGGTTTACAGGAGACCCCATAATGTTTTCTTAATACACTTCAATGTGGAAAGGAATTTCAGCTGGTTCAGAAGTTACTGTTGGCTGCGGTCAAAAAGACACATAGAAGGCATTTTTGTTTTTCTCTATTGTGTACCTACTGAGCCAACAGAGGGCAGGTATTCCTTGTGGAACTGTGGGGTTTTTGATCTGGACAATGCCCTCTGTATGAGGAGCAGGGCCGCAGGCAGTTCTGTACAGCTTTAGAGGCTGGTGGCTGCCGAGGAGCCTGGGCAGCCAGAGCGCTGCTGGCACGGTGAGGTCCTGGCTGTGCTCTGTAAGGCACCTGCGTGGCTGCTGCACTTCTCTGGACAGTTTGGGGGTCTGGAACCTGCTCCTCCCTGGGAGATGGTGGCAGTGTGAGCCGTGGGCTTACCTGCTACAGAGCTGGATGTCAGGGTTACTCCAGAAAGGCCAGAGGAAAGAAATCTAAAAGCCTTCCAGAAGCTGCGTAGGTGTAATCTTGACAAAGCTTTTTGTATTCCTTATTTTGCTGTAACATTATCCACAGCCAGGCTCAGCCCCTGAGTGGAAGGCTAGCAGCACTGTTGTGCCTGTTATACGGGGAAGGGGATATTCCATCTAGCTCTGGTGAGCAGTGTCAGTGCTCACACCTGCTGTTGCCTGTGGGAGCCCTGCTGCTGTGTCTGGATCCTTAGCAATCAACCTCTGCCAGAAGATGAATTTCTGTGTCTTTTCTGGATGTACAGCCAGCCTATCCTTTTGTAAGAAACTCAACCCCAACAACACTAGCTGGGGTTGGTGTTTCCTCCCCTTACGGGCTTTTGCAGACCACCCACCAAAGTGAGCCTGTTGTGACAGAAGCATTGCATGTACTTTCTTATTAACCAGTTTTGTTCCAAACTTCATCTGGAAAAGTGTATGTGAGAAATGAGATGTAGGAGGTTGAATTCACCTGAAAGCTGGTACAAGTTTCATGACCAGAATAACTCAGCAGGCAGACAGGTCCTGACTTCTTTACACAGGTGTATGTTTACCCTGTCTAGCCCTAACCTCTACTCTGGTATGCATTAAATATTACTTGTTTATTCAAGGTGATAAAGGGCCTGTGGATGTTAGCACTGGTATTGACAAAAGCCTTAGGAAATTATGCAATACTTGGGAACTCCTTTTTTATGTCCCAAAGCAAGTCTCTCTCATCGACTGTGCTGATCTTTTGGGAGGGGCTTGGTGTGATGGGCCAGAGAGGAAGACTCTAACCCTACTGATGTGTCTGAGGACCCTGTAAGTTTGGACGTGGCTTCCATGGTGATTGGAACAAGTTCTAGTTGCATTTCTATGGGTAGTAGTGCAGCCATCAAAAGTGTTTAGGTACTTCAGATAATTAGGTGGAATCTGTTGGCAAAAATTAGGGAACTTAGTAAGCTGAGGATTCATCCTTTCTCTGCTATTCCACTGACTGGGGATGGGGAGGGGGGAAAGGTTCCCACCAATGAAAGCAAACCACGAGACATATAAAAACCCCCAAATCCTGGTGTTGGTTATCTCAGTTGTGTGAGAGCTACAACCAGATCATCAGATGAAATCCATGCCTGGGAGAATGGAACTTGATTTTTTTCTGCCCCTGAGTGTTGGCTGGGAAGGCAGTTGGATTGTCCTTTTGGGTTTCAAGTGTGTGTTCCTGAAGCTGGGTAGGAGCATTGGTAACACTTGTTCCCCTAAAGCCTCCCAGAGCAGGTACTGCGGGTGGCTCGGGAAAGCTTTCCAGAGGACCCATTTCATGTGTGGAAAATTGCTGAAGCTGAGGATGGTGTTGGATTTTAACCAACACTGTCCTCCTGACATGATTTCTTTTCCGTTTACTGTTTCCCGATATCCCCAAAGGGTTCCCAGTCAAGAAAAAGAGGGTATTACAGAAATATTGATTTCTTTTAAATGAAGCCACCTTTGTCTATTTGATAAATTGCTGTGGAAATTGCGTGAATCATGCAGGGAATCACAACTAATTTCAAACACTTCTGCCCTTGCAATACAAAATATCTACCAGATTCCATGTCAGTGGACAGTGTAGTGTAAAAGAGACTGCCTTTCCTCCAAATGTCAGATTTCAGTTTCATCTCTTGAAGGCTTAGTGTGCATTTCTTCTCAGTGGAATGGGGGATAGGTAGGTGTGGAAATTGTGTTGGTTGTTGAGACTGCTTGTGCTGGTGACAAGCAGAACCTTTTACTTCCAGAAACCATAGGTGTGATGCTCTGCTGTTCATGCACGTCATGCTGCACGTTTGACAACAGGTATGATGGAGCACAAAAGCACTTGGAATGCTCAGAAATGGGGCCACTGGATCTGGAGTCCTCTGAATCCCGAAGTGAGCTGTGGGGAAGCTGGCTGTCCCTTTATGGTGCACATTGATTTCTGTTATTTCACTTACAGGATCCTGAAGTAGAAAAGGGAAAAGTAGGAGGAAGGGGATAAGAAAGCAAGCAGAGAATGTTACTTCAAATGGTACAACAGGCTAAGACAGGTCTGAAGTTTAGCGTAGCTTTTCTTTGTGTTTATCAGCTGTTACTTACAAAGGACCAATTAATATAATTATTGCTTCCCTCCCTCCCTGAGATCCATCTCTTTAAGTCATAGCTGTGGTAGCATGGACAAATCATTCTCATTAAATAGTAGTGTGTGAACTGAATATGGTTTTAAATGCCTAAAAATGGCATGATTTCCTGTAGTGCACGTTCCCCACAAACAGGCCGCTGACTGTGATTCCACGTAGAAAAGCATGTGGACAACAAAGAGAAAGGTAGAGTGTCCTTTATTTATTCATTCTTTGCTGTGATTTATCGAAGTGAAGCACAAGGTAGGAGTGCCGAGTATATTTCATGGAGTACATTAATTGTATCATTTCAGTGACATAACAGCTGTAAATAATGGCCAGTTACTTGTGCTGTGGAGGAAAATAAAAGCTAAAATAAAAGCTAATCTAATAAAGTCTTAAAGACTGAAAACAGAGTTCAGAATGTGTGGGACTCACACTCTTTTAAATATGGCTTTCTTGGTCTCTGACCTTGACTGGCTCACAAATTTGCTTCTGTATCCTGAATTTGCTTTCTGCAGTAGCCTTTTGCTAATTAAGTATTCAAAAACAATTCCCATGTTTAAGGTCAGAAAAATATCCGTTAAAAAGCTCTTAATGCAGATCACGAATAGACAGGTTTCCCTTGAGGCTGAGTGTTTTGGGGGCTGTTGTTCCGTAGGCTGCTCGAACAAGGCAGAGAACACGTCCCTGCTGGCTGTTCACCATGTCTGGGGGTGTTGGGGTGCTTGGCAGGGAGGTGCAGTCATGCCCCTGCAGAAGGCAGCAGGTGCTGGGGCACCTTTAAGCTCAAGGGAGCCACAGCCCCATCCCTGTGTGTGTGCTGCTGAGCTACAGTCTGGCTTGAGACAGCACTGTATCATGAAATTAAAGCTCTCCGGTCAGAGGAAGGCTCTTGGGCTCCATTCTGACCTCAGTCTTCCTCTGTTGCTGTCAGCTGGATTCTCCCTCTGTGGAACTGGGAGCAGGACTGGAGCTGTAGTTGCCTCATGTTCTCAGCGGTAGCCTGTCGCAGGTGTAGGTGTGAGCCCAGTGACTGCTATAGGAGCTAAAACCAGTGTCACACGAGATTCCACTGGGAAGCTGGTACTCAGGAGGTAGTTCTTTACTGCTGCTGGGCACCCATGAAGTGCCCTTTCCTGAACGCCTTTGTGAAACACCTTGTCAGTTGTCAGGAAGTGGCTGTCACTGCTAACAGGACTTAATGACATTTCAGATTTTGTGTTCATGTACAGCTGAATTTTGGCGCTGCAGAAGCTGGTTGAGAAGCAGTTGTTTCAGTGGGATTTGGGTTATGTTTATGAGCATCAGGTGAATTAAAAATAATTGCTTGATGTAGTTAATGCTGCTGGTGTGAGGGGGGTGCCGTTGCTGTGGGACCTCTGGACATGGCC
Source organism: Falcunculus frontatus (assembly GCA_013398115.1). Taxonomy (NCBI): domain Eukaryota; kingdom Metazoa; phylum Chordata; class Aves; order Passeriformes; genus Falcunculus; species Falcunculus frontatus. Next base: position 84,435 of record VZRV01003120.1, on the reverse strand, counting down.
TGGCAGTGTCCGGAAATGCCCCAGTGCGTTTTGTCCAGTTGCAGCTGGCCGAGGTGGACAAAAGTAATTTTGATCATTTCCATTAACCTGGGAAGTAAAAGCCAAGTCTGAAAATCATAGAATGAAATCATGGAATAGGTGGGGTTGGAGGGGACCTTTAAAAGTCATGAGTCCCACCCCCCTGCCATGAGCAGGGACACCTTTCTTACAGTCTTTCTGAATTGTTCTTCCTTCGTGTGCATGATTACGAGAGAGAAATCCCAGGGTTTGAGGTGAGAGTTGTTCATTCCCCCTTCAAGTTTGGTTTGCAAGAATGATTAATTGCATCTCTTTGCAGCACTAAATGTGCTTCTGGACTTGAAGCTGAACTATGTGCAGATTTTGGTTGATAAAAGAGAATTTGGTGGCCATAAAGCACATCCTGGCTTTCCCAGAGAAGTCAGAGGAGTTACACTGGCTTTCTGGGGAAGCTCAGTGGAATCGAGCTCAGTTCCCGAGGACTTTAGAGTGTATGGAAGGTGGGGCCGCATTTGGACTATAAGAGGACATAAAGTAAACTCTAGAAAATTTGGACCTTCAAAAGCATTCGAAAAATGAATTTTGACAGTCTAGTAGATGACACATGACATAGGGGACCACAAATAGAACTGAGCAAGAGACCTCAGATGTTGCAAGAAGAAACTGTGCTCTGTATGATTTCACTCGAGTCTAGCAGCCACCGGGCACTTGGCCTGCAGCAGAGGGCCTTCCCCTCAGGGACAGTCCAGTAACCTCACACCGGCAGGTTCACCTGTGCAGCTCCCCTTTCGGTAACACACAGAACAAAGGAAATGCTTTACCAGGTGCAGTTCGCACCTGCGCTGGCAGTCAGAAATGTGCTCAAGGTTCACATGGGAGCAGTGGGAGGGCAGCAGGTCAAGAGCTGGGCTCCAGCCAGGAGCCTCTGGGAACTGCGTGGGGTCATCTCCTGACCTTCTCCCTCCACCCCTGCCAGCCTGCGGGGCACAGGTGTCTGGAGGCTTCAGAGAGGCTCCTGTACCCCACTGTGAGTCTGAAATGGGACAGTTGGTGGCACAGGGATGGACCGGGTCAAGCCCGTGCTGCTGGGATGATGCACAATGCACATGAACTACTCGCCCTGTTTTGAAACGTTTGCTTTAACAAGCTGAGCTGCCAAGGTGGAGAGCAGAACACAGGGAACCTGGCTGGAATGCACAGGTGTCTATAGACATTTCCTAATCATCTTTTCAGGCAGTTCCTGGAAACTTGTATTTGTGAGGTATTTTGTGAAAGAATAGGTAGCATCCATACCTAGAAGGTGAGTAATTGTCAGCTACTATGTGGTTGTTGCATGTGGAAAGCAATCCAGGTGGGAGGTGAAGCACTGGCACTCCTAAACTGAAAAGGAAACAGATATCCAGTAGCTCTGAAGTAAACCAGAAGCCTGAGCTGATAATCACCGTGTTGATTATCATGTAGGAATGTATTTGTTCCATTCCCCACAAATTAGTACTTATGATAATGAACATTTTCATACTTGTGATAGTCTCTTCTAATAAACACTGTTATGTGTAGCTGACCGAAGCAGAGCAGCATTAATAAATTGTTTGCAGTACTCTATGCAACTAAGCAGAAAAACAAAGAAGAAAAAAAGGAAAAGGTATCTTTTGGAAATAGTAATTTCCTCCTGACGTCGGCAGAGACGCTGTGGTGCAAATCTAGCAGAGACACAGGAGTAGACACACTGCTGTGGACTGGAGGTCTGTGCTGGTGTCAGGGGGTCTGCACACCTGGAGGAGTGGCTGGAGAGTTTCTTGGTCAGTGTATAATCATTTTGTGGGGTTTTTTCAGCCCTTTCTTGTACTTTTATAATTTTTATTTGAGCTCTCAGATCAGCTGATGCGCTCAAGTACTGTGGTTGACTCTTTTCCCTGTGCATGAAGTCTGCATAACACCCGTCTCAAAGTGTATGTCCAAATGCTTGGTTTTTATTGATGGCAAAGGTTTCTAACCCATCCCTTCCGCTTCATTTTGAGCAGAACAATGCTGTTGAATCAGTTTGCATTTTGGCTGGTGGGGAGAATTCTGATTCTTGCTAGAGGAACTTGATGTGGCTTGTGCGTGTCTCGGCTAAATTGTAGTACTGTGGGTTATTGCTCAGATTCATCACTAACAAAAGTGAAAAAGCAAATTGAGATCAAAACGGTCTTTGTCACACTAGTCTGTTGCAGCTGAAATGGGACAAAGCAAGGGAAGTTCTGGTCTCTGGAGAGATTTCTGTGTATGTTCAGCCTTTTATGTTTTCACTGTTGGATTTAAGCCCAAAAGCCTCTCAGTTGTAGGTGCTGGTAGAAAGACCAAGCTGAGTAAAAGGTTGGCTAAATTGACCTTTTCATGAGGATTTGAATTGTTTAGGAACCTTACCTGTCTCTTGTTCTTTCCTGCCTGCTTTTTCTCCAGTCTTTGACTCTTGTAAATATCTAAGTATTTCTCTGACTGCTGAAGCCAGGAGCACCCATCGTGCCTGCTCTGCTGCTTTGCCAGCACGCTTGTGCCAAGTCAGCACCCTGGCACGTGTTGAGGGTGCTGTTCCTGGCAAGCCAGCTCAGAGTTCCTGACTGGGTGTGTGATGCAGATGCAGCAGTCTCCCAGCATTAAAAACAAGGGCCAGTTCTCTCAAATCACTTAGTAGGAAGTTAAACACCTCTTGGAAGTGTGGCCGGGTGAGTTGGGACCTCCTAGTCCTCACCTGCCTGATTAGCACTGTTTGCACAGAAGGGGCTTCCACACGTAGAGGAAATGAGCACGAGTGCCTCCTATGAATTTATCCAACCATTGGATCCCATAGTTTGGGGTTGTCTGCCCAAAGTAAGCTCAAGGAAATGCTCAGGCCATCTGTTACCTGCTCTATGGGACTCGGTGGAGTATTGGACAGCTGTTGTCAGCAAGAGCTGATCAGGAGATGGCTCTGAAGTACCTGAGAAGGGCACGTGGCAGAGGGGGATTTTCCAAGAGCTATTCAGCATCCCCACCAGCCTGTGCAGAGCACACTGGCAGGGAGGGGCATGTGCCCTTCAAGAACACCATGCACCATTTCAGAGCACTGTAGGGCAAATCACCTCTCCTAAAGCTTTTCCAACATGGAGAAAGCTCTGTGTTCCATCAGCTACAAGGCCTTACCCCGTGTTTAATTTTGCTGTCATATATCTTGTCTCAAGTGCCCAAGGCCGACCCACGGGATACGTTTCCAGCGTTTGATTTCCAAATGAGCTGAGGTGTCATAATGATACAGGCTGAGTTTGCACTCAGGAGATGTTCTACAGCCCTTGCTTGCTCTCCCAGAAGAGCTGCCCCTAAAGAATGCTCCTTGCTACAGTGACAGTGTGAAATGTTAGTGTTATTCTAATGGTAATAATAATAAACAATATGGGAAGGACTGCTTTGGATTTATGGCTGCACCTTGTGTTTTGGCAAAATAAAATGAACTAGGTGCTGGTTTCTAACCAATAGCTATTGCATAGGCCTTTGCTGTTAGCAGCAGAAGTCAAGTACAATATAAGACTTAAACTATTACAAAATAAACCTTATAACTCAGGGCAGGTTTGCTGAGACTGGTGTATGTAAAAGACATTTTCTGGCCTCAGAATGACAGACTGTCTTCCATCATCCAGAACCCAGCTGGAAAAACTATCCCTTCCTTTGATTTAACTCCCAGGGATGTTGTTTTTCTCTTCAACTTTTTCCCTCAGAATCTCTCCATTAAATGCAGAGCAGTGATGTTTGCGTTTTATGGAAAATATCTATGAACATCGGAGAAGGGATGAAACCTTAGTACAGCAAAAGAGCACTGGACATTCTATAAGTAGTAACATTTTCCAAAGTGTGCTGAATGCTTGTGGTGTCACTGGAGCAAAGCTTGGCACATTTCAGTGCAAAATTCAGAGAGAAGTATGTCTCATTGTGAGCACAGACTGATCTCTGTGCGGCCGGCTGGCTGTGTGTGCTTACAGATGGCAGGTGAGGGAGCATCCCACTGCTTTGTATGGAGGGGGATGTTCCTTAGGGAAGTTACCCTGTTCTCTGGCTGCCCCTGGCCTTTATCTCCAGGAAAATTCCAGCTGTCCCTTTGAACAAGGCTGATCCAGAGCCTGGTACGATGAAAACTTGCTGCATTGTAGTGCTGATGGCTTAAACCTTGTAAATGAGTAAGGGACTGGAGTGTAAGAAGCTACAGTGGCTGGTAATTATTCAAATAGCAAAGGAAAGGACATGTCCTAGCTGGACAGCGTCCCATCCAGGGTGGGCTCCTGCCCTCCTGGTGGGGCTAGCATTGGGCGTTGGAGCGAACCTGGTTCTTGGGCAGGACTGCGTAGCACGAGTGTAGAGGTTTGAGAGCAAACCAATGAGAGACTCCAAGTCAGAAATACAATTTAATAGGGAAAAGTAAAAATAAATGCAGTAGTACGAAGGAAAAAACCACTGACAGAGTCAGAATACAACCTGGCACCCTGTTGGTCAGGGTGTTAGTAGCAGTCCAGATGAAGTGGTCCTGTTGAAGCAGTGATCCTGTAGAAAAGAGTCTGGTCTTTGCCTGAAGGTCCAGTGGTGTAGCTGTAGTCCTCCGGGAGTCCCGTAGGTAAGGGCTGCTGTGCTATTCCAAACCTCTGATTATATACAGATGGGAACTCTCAGCTCCTCCTCCAGGGCAGAGCATCTCACAATGGGATGGTGAGTCACGAGGCAAGGCATTGATGGGCCCATTAACAGGAGATAGCCCCCGGAGGGAGTTATCAAGGGTGAGTCATGGTAGCAGATAACAAGCACTGCCCCACCTGTTTTAACAGCTTATGAAGATGGTGATAGAATACATGCTTTGGGTTACATCTTACATTGTAACCTAGGACAACAGGAGACTTTGGTAATGTGTCAGCCGGTGTTCTCGGGTCACTTCAGTCAATCCAAGTTCAGTTCATGGCATTTCTCCTTCGTCTTCTGTAGGCTTAAGTTGGGGCTTGAAAGAAATTCAACCATTTCATCTTTCCATGTCATTAGCTATTTGTTGCCCTCCCTTTATTAAAGGTGAGTGCTGTCTTTTTTGTTTGCTATGGTCATGTCATTGACTGATACTCTGACTAATGGCTGTTCCTGAACACTGATGCTGAGGACGTGACAAATGAGCAATATCACGCGCTTTGGAGTTTAATACGTCGGGAGATGCAATCAGGCATATTGGTTCTTTATTACATTTCCTTCCTTGCTAATTAAGAGCAAGTTTTTGGTTGTTGAATAATTCTGCGTGTTCCTTAGAACAATCACTAATTCAGAACCTGAAAATTAAGCGAACTAAAGACGGAAATGATTGCAACAGGGAATAAAGATTTTCTGTTGGGTGATGTTAATACTTTACTTAGTGGATAGGAAATGGCAACTGCTCATTAGCCGAACTAGTCCCACCATGACTCAATTTCCATTGAGCTGAGCTAGGAAGAAATGCACATCTGTAGAAGGCAGATCAAGAAAACTGCAAGGCATGGGAGGATCCCCGCAAAGGACACCTGGCGCTGCTGTGCCTGTGGTGGGTCACGCTCCATGGGCTACAGTCACACGTAGTTCTGAGGTGGTTGCTGGCACTATCCCGGGACTTGGGGAACCTACTTATGTACGAGTTCGCTAGCTGTCGTGGACTGAGCGTGTTGTGTTGGAAACATTACCACTGCAGTCTTCTCCCCCAAGAAAATCTGCCTGCAAGACCTGTCCTGATAGAAGTAACCTTACACCAGCATGAGGAAGGCTTTCTAGAAATCATTTGTACCCTGAGGTAATTAAAATGAGAGATCTCCACTGCCAAACCACAACTGCTTTCTAGTGTCTGGAATCTTGCTTTAAACTGATGCAAATACATGTGTTCGACATCTGTTATGGAGAGTTCAGCCCTGACATTCCTTCATCCCATGCAGTATTTGTGAAATAAAAGGAAGAAAAGAGGATTGGATGTGCTTCATACAGATAGGATATTTAGTCAGCTTGGAAGTGCTTCCACCATGGTTTCGGTGTTCAGGGACTGGCCTGACAGCCTGGGTTCAATTGAAGTTGGTAATTAGTTGTGACTGACTCTGCTCCCACTTTAGTTAATTATTCCTGGTCTGTCATGGAAAACAAAAAGGAGGGGGAATGTATTTGCAAACATAAACAGCAGTGCCGCTGCAGTCCCTTCTCCTTTCCTTTGGAATGCACTGCAGTTGAAATGGGCATAGGACTGTCAGTACTTCCATCAAGTGCCTGCCTCTAGAGGCTTTTCCCTAAGCTCTGCTCCAGGGGGTTTCCATAACCCCTCTGTGCTCTTTGGTAAGTGCTCCTGCTTTGTTTAGCAACAGGAATGACTAGACATTATGAATGTCTTGTGAATATCTTAGGGACAGACTCCTGCATTTGGTGATCAGTAGCAGTGAGATGGTGATTGCACACAAAGCAACTGCTGTTCTCTGTGGAATTGTAACAGTTGTAGGAGGGTTTTTTTGTTTAACTGGCAGTATTTGAGATAAAAAAATTGTCTATCATATGATTCTGAACTAGTGTTGACGGAGTTGTCAAAATAAGGTGGGATAAAGTAAACGGAGTTTTTCCTTTTACTGGACATATGAAATTAGATAGATCTGTTGATATTATTTGTTGAGTCATTCATTTTTCATCCCAGTCCCTGATTCCGTTTCCTCTGGCTCTGAGCACAGCTGAGACCCAGAAACTAGAGATGTCGATGGTGGATATTGACAGAATCACAAAGTCTCAAGCTGTGCCCCTGTAATTAGATTTGCTTATTCCTTGGCTGTGCGTGCTGCATTCCCTTCTTTTCTATCCTCTGTGTGTGTGTGTGTGTGTAAGTCCAGCATCCAGTGCAGGTGGAAGTAAAGCACTCCACAGGAACAATGCAGGGTCAAATAATTAGTGCTGCTGAGGAATAAGCACTCTGCAGGAGCCCTGCCCATGCGAGTCAGGGCCGAGCTGAGGACTCCTGTGCTGCAGGAGATGTGTGACCACTCACCTCTGTGGCTCGAGACCTTGGCAGCAGAACCCAGAAACAGCACCTGAGGTTCCAGGCAGATTGGCCTCTTCTGTTGCACAGAAGGGCACGTCAGAGCTGGCTGCCACACGGATCAAAACACAGGTCAGGAGCATAAACCTCAGGGATCAGAATGTGGTCTTGGGAGCAAAGATCTGCTTGTTCCATTCAGCAAATATTTCTGACATATCGTGGTCAGTGATCGGCTTTTCCCGGGAGGTTTTATTTTGACATGTCTCAGGCACAGACATTACTGTCACACCAAAATGGTACATAGTGAATTTATAGCAACTGCTGTCTGAGATGGGAACTAAATGGGGTAAGAATAGAAAAACAGGCAGTTAAATGACAAATTGTCTTCTACTTCAGATCCTAAATATCAGTGGGTTAAGTAAATATCAGCATAAAATGCCAACTTCCCTCTGTTCACAGCAAGCATCCTGAATGGCCATGGTTGGGAAAGAATTGGAGGAGGCAGGCGGTGTGCTCCACCAGGACCCTGCTCTGCCCCAACAGCTTCCTCTCTCCCCCTCCGAGGGTGTGCAGCCTCAGAGTTTGGTGGCGAGTGCATGGGCAAACGATGACCACGTGCTTTTTTAGAAAAACTGATACTTTGGTCAAATATGAAGAGAAGGTCATGGGAAACATTTGCCACCCTTTATTTTTTGATTAAATAACCCCCAAACCCTAGCCCAGGCTTACCTGAGATCTCAAAGATGTATTTGTGATGCTATAAAGTCACAAAGTGGCTTTTTAGGAAAAGATTTTACAGTAACACTGTGACTGAGTAAAGCAATTAAATGGTCTGGCTAAGTCTCGAGTGTCTGGGAACTGTTTCTTGGGCAGTGAATGCAGAAAAAAGAGTTTATACCTCACAAGTGAACTGGCCTCCGTTCTGTGACTGATGCCTGGCTCTTGGTTTGAGGTTGGATGTCCCTACGCCTGAGGACTGTGTTGTTAAGGGTGTCCTGTGAGTTTAGATTTTGTGGTTTTTCTGTCTGCTCAGACAGTTGCCAACTAGGTACACCTAGGTATTGGCAAAATACAAATACAAATGCCTCTGGTGCAAACCCAAAGCCCTCTGAAAAGCTCTAAGTTTGTGCAAGGTGTTTTAGGTCTGATGTGCTGCTGGCTTGTGTAGGTTCTGGTGGGCTACAGCCCCAAGAACCCGGGCACTTTTCCAGTGTAGTACTGCATTGTAGCACAGCTCCTGAACCACTGCTTTGCCATCTGCAAAAGCAAGAGGGAAACTTGGTTTTAGAAGGATGCTCCTAATGTTGTCGAGCAAAGTCCTCCAAGGAGGAAAAACTGCCAGGATTGCTATTTGTTTCTGCTTTATTAAACTGCATGTTAGGTACACTGTCCTGTCTTTCTTCTTTGCGCTCTTACCTGCACATGTGCTCCAGCTTCGGGAATTGAAGTTCCGTGCTATCCCAGTTGGGTTCATGCTTACCCTTCCAGTGCTTCCACTGTTTAACTCTGAGGTGCTGAAGAAGAGTCCATAGTTGACTGGGCTTTGTATGGGAGGGAGCACTTCTGGTTTTTTTTTCTGCTGCTGCCATAACCCCAGTAGGGTAAGGACCAAAACGTGGCGAGATGCAGTGTGGCTTATTAGCCTGAGCGATGGGTTTAGCATGAGCAAATCTCTTTTCAGGCATGCCCACTGTTCTTCCTTCTGCTCTGGGGTGCTTGTTATGCAGTTTGCCCCGTACCAAATTCCAGAGCTGCTCTGCTGGCGCGATCGAGTGGCGGTGGTGCAGGAGCAGTCCATGCAGTGGTGATCCTGAGCTTCCCCAGGCTTTGGGAACCAAACCCTGACATGCTGTGAACAGTGTCCCAGGTGCTGTCTGTGTCAGCACCCAGGGACCACAGGGGATGTCAGCAGGTCTCGTGCACAGCAGAGGCTGGAACCTGGTGTGTATGGGCGTGGATCCCATGGGCCTGCTCCAGGGAGGGACTGCTGCTATGGGAGGAAGGCTGTAAATTGTTTAAAAGAGCAAGCACTGTATGAGGAAATGATACCAGTGTGTTGGACTGGATTGTGCATGCAGGACGGGAGACTTATATTTTTAAGCTTAAAATAATACTGACTTTCTGACACTTTCTAGAGGTCTTTCCTGAGGCTAGGCTAGACTCTGGAAATGCAGAGATGGAGACCAGGAGTGTCCTGAAGCACACGGAGAAAAATGAGCTAAAAAGTTATCTGCCCAGGAATTTACTGTAGGAAAAAGGGAAATTTTGGGGAAGAACTCTTGACCCTGTATGTTTTCAGTGTGTATTGGAGCTTTTCTCCAGTGTGGGGTGTGCCAGTTTCCAGCAAGGTGTGTACGGACATGGTGGTGCCAGCCTGGCTTCGCAAACCTCAGAGGCTTCGGCGGGTGAACTAAAACATCAGGGAGAGTCTGAAGAGGGGACAGTGAAGGAAGTGGGGAGGGAAGGACTGTGCTAACACAATGTAAGTGCATAATTCCACATTCTTGGGAGAGTTTTGCTGAAACGTCCACTTTTAAAGAAAATATTTGGGGATCATTATTACAGGAAATAAATTTCATGGTGTTTTTAAGTTGTATCTATAAAAAGCTAGAAAGGATACTGAGTAGACAGTCCTGGTCTGGTGAGCGGGCCCCGCAGCTGTGTTGGCTTCACAAATGTTTTGCATGTGCTGTTCTTAAAGAGCAAAGGAGAACAAAAGGGGGAAAAAGCCCAACACAAAAACGTTCAGTCCCCTCATCGTCCAAACCATGAGAATTTTTCCTGGCTTTTTTGTGTAATAATTGTATCAATTATGGTTTGCGTTTTTTCTGCTAAGTGTTTGAAATAATTAGCGAAGACTTGAACTCCAAGAAGTGGCTGTTGGGAAAATCAGGCGTAAAAAGAGCCCAACCGTATTTGCAAAATGAAATTGCAATTATGTAAATTGCAGCTACTGGATGTGTAGGCATGAGAGCCCAGGAGAGTGGAACTGGCAAGCTCTCAGTTACGGTGGAGAAAGATTCTCATTCGTGCTGTAAGGCAAGGCTCGGCAAACACTCAGCAGTTTGCTTGTGAGCGTGAAATCGTGTCACGGACGTGTCTGCTTGCTACTTCTATTTTGGTGTGGAAGTCAAGTGGCTGGAAGTTTCTATCTTTAATGATTTCCTCTTGTTTGCTCTAACAAACAGCTGCACCACATTGTCTGACACCAGTTAAGAGTATTTACTGGCCAGTGCTCTGTGGAGACAAAAAGGGAGGCATTTAATCTAATCTCCTCAGACGTCTCAGTGCTTGCACTTGAAAACTTTCTTTTCTGCAGTCTTCGGGCAAGTGCAGAACAAATTAATGTTGCAGTTTGACACAGACTGCCCTCTGAGCCTGATTACTGCCAGGAGCTCCTGAGGCACGTCTTGAAGAGCTCTTTGCTATAGGGTAAAGGAAGTAGAAAAAAATATATTGTTACTCGGAATTGCTTTTAAGCAATTTTAAGCACTTTTAAGCACTCAGTCTGAGCAGATCTGAGTGAAATCATGCATTGAACTTCTTCAACTTGTTTACCAGGGATTTAGACCCGAACACGAGCCTCATGAAATACATGAAAACTAAGGTTTTGTTAGGTCATTTTTGATAACTTAAGCCTGCATTGAGGCAGGAAGGATGCTCAGATCTGACTGGAAGTGAATTCACAATGCGGCATGGGGGCCTTAGTCCAGCTTGTGTCAGCTGGAGGTGTGACCCAACCTACAGACAGTCATTCGGGTTCCTGAGAGTCACTGTGAGGAAGTTCCTTCTCATCGGTCCAGTCACGCTGTGCTCGGGGTGGTCACTGCAAGGACTTCTGCGTGCGAGGAGGTGTCTCTGTGCTAGCAGTGTACTGACACAGCTCTCAGTCTTTAAGGAAATCTACTGGGCAGTAACCCACGGCAGCCTCTCGAAACGTTGGAGAAACGTATGGAAATGGACAGTTATTGACAAGACTAACTCAGGATGCCTTAATAGGCAGCTAAATGTATAACTTTATGCTGTGTTGTGTGCTTGTATGCTATTGCCTCAACAGTTTCTGCTGTATCGAACAAAAAATAGGCAGATATATCCCCATGCTTTCTTTTTCCTTCTCATAAAACTGGTTTTCAGTCAAGGTCTTTTTTCCTGTGAGTCAGTGAGGTTTTGCCTGATATTTAAAGGCCTGCAGAAGGCTGCACCTGTGCAGTGTCCAGAGGCAGCAGTGGGAGTCTCCGGACACCGGTGACAGGTACATCACCTGAAGGAGTTCCTAAATTCTTGAACCTGCTCACAGTTGTGAACGTTGTTTGAATATGAGAGCTGTACAAAGTCAATAGTTTTACCCTCAGCTGGTGCAAGTTCTCTTGTCTCCACAGCACCGATACGCCAGGCTGGGGATGAGCTGTGGAGACGGTAGTAAAGCAGTTGTGTTGCCTCACACAGTACACACGGGGAGTCAGAAATAGAAGCGAGGTCTCCTTAACACCGAGATGTATGCTTTAACAATAAAAAAATTTTCTTTCCCTATCCAAATCCCCAGGTGCTGTTTTGGAAAAATATCTGGAGCAGCAACTTTTCATTTGTAATCCAGCTTGCATAGCAGATGCTGGAGGTTGGGTGCAACAAATCAAGATGGAAATGGCTGGTGCATAGTTCTTGGTTCGGCCATATGCTGCAAGCGATGGTTTTGACAGATGCATTTTTCCCTAGAGATTGCATTTAGTTCATCAGCCTTAGGTTAAATGTGAAGGATCTGAGGTAAAATTCCAGGGCTCCATCCATTAGCCACCAAGCCCATAGCGTTTGTGTTAAAACAGCGCGATGGGAAATGTGACCTGATGCTTGGGAATTGAACTGGTGCCAGTTGTGCTGCGGCACTGTGTTCGTGATGTCATACCACACACATCTGATAAGGGAAGACGTGATGGCGTTGGATATGTTCTTGTGCACAAGGACTCTACAGGTCACGTGGAGAGCGCTGGTTTTTGTTTAATAACCGAGGTATGCAGGTGCTAATTTGAACCAGATGTGTGTGAGGCCAAAGCCAAAGTTTGTTACACCACAGTGAAATGATGGCCTTGCATTTCTGGGACTGGAATGAGGTTTTGGATCAATTTTTATTTACTAAAATATTTAGGCAGCTATGAATTCTAGTGGTTCAATTCTTTATTTCAGTTTTGCTTGAAGAGTTACCTACCTCTATTTCTTCCCTCCATTCTAAGCCCCTTTGATACGGTGTCGCACTTGAGGAAACCTTTCTGGAGCGGCCAAATTGGTACCTGAGCACCAGGAGGTTGTTGGCTGACCCAGGTCTCACTCCCCTGCGAGTCAGTGGTGTTTGCATTGCGTCTCTCTGCGGAGGCGGGGGTTTGCCGTGCACAGAGGCTCTGGCACAGTGAGCCTGTGTTTGGGCTGAGAAAGTCCTGGCTCTGGTGCCCGGGTCCATCCAGTGGCACCGGCATCTCCATGGATGCCAGAATGTGGTGGATACAGGCACAGGTGTGAGCAGGCAGCTGGTGCAGAGGAGGGGCTGCCTCATTAGGGAATNTGTGTGTGTGTGTGTGTGTGTGTGTATATAAAATGTTTCCTCTTCCCTACCTTATTATCCTCTTCAGACAGCAGGAAATAAATTGACTATTTGCATGATGTGCTGTATTTCAATTTCAACATGCAAGAGGCAGCAGGCCGCATCAGACAGCTGCACGATACCTTTGGTCTGCAAGGGTGGCCAGTCCAGGAACTCTAATGTGTTCCAGTTTCATGGAGAAGTGAGGAGAAGACCAAGTGCCACACATTTGGGTTATGCCCAGCTCAGTGGTGGACTTCCTGTATTTTGGTTGGATCTGTTAGTGCTGTAGGGTAAGATGATGATGATGTTGAATGAACCATTACCTCTGGTGTACTTGGCCACCCCAGAACCTCGACCCTTTGAAATTGGTATGAGCCCTGGACCTGTGGTGTGGCTGTGCCAGAGAAGCAGGGGAGGCTGCAGGCTCCATGATGGGAGTGCTCCCTGTTGGCTTGGGAGGCCTTACGCAGGTTGGCATTTCTGTTTTCAGTCAGGTTCATGGTTTGGTGTGTTTGGCCAGGTCTGTCCCTCGTGGTGCAGTGGGAGAAGCAGAGTGTTCCACCTGCAGATTGGTTATTGAAAGGAATTCCAGAGTGAGGCTTCAATGTGACTGTTCTGAACAGTGTTTTCTCATGTGGAGACTGCCTGGACTGCTTAGATTTTTGGCTTAACAACAGGTTAAGAGGCTTTGCATACTTGTGGGTTTGAACCTCGTTAAGAGGTTTTTTTAATCAATGTTAACCTCCTGAAATCAAGAGTGTTTTGCTTCTCAGGTTTCTGCTCATCTTTGCTTTTTCTCTGATTTAATATTTGTACGTTTCACGGATGTGCTTTTGCTGCTGCTGTGTAGCATAATAGCAAGATCTGCTCTAATGCTTGCACAAAATTTTATTGATCCCTTTTCAGTGCTCACTGGGGAGTCTCTTATGGGGCCTGAAATGATTAAAAATAGCAATGTTGCTTTCCATTATGGGTCTGACTTTCCCAGTCACCAGAGCTACAGCAGTTACTACAGTTTGGAACTGAGCTGCTGATAGCATGCTTAGCCAAATCACAGATGCGTGTATAGGACTTGTTTAAAATAGGTGTGATTTTACTGTATGGCAATCACTTTCACCAGGAGAGAGCACGGAGTTGCTGTACCCCAAGTGCCCTCTTTGTTGTCCTTCAGTGAAGAAGATCCATTGTATGGAAGCTGTCATTTCCAGAGGCAAGAGGAAGTATTTTTAATAAGGTGGAATCTTCAGTTTTATTTCTGTGCAATGTGCTCAGTGTGATTGTTGAAAGAACTAAAAGCTGAACAGTGATGTGAGAGCTGGCGATGCGAGTGCTTTTAATTAACTTATATAGCCCAATGCACTTAACAGAGATATATGTCCAGCTTGATGTGAGATGTGTTTATTCAAACCATCAACAGGAGGGTGTTTCAGCTTTGTGATTTACCCCTCCTCAGGTAGTCAGATGTGGAGAAAGCACCGTGTACCTTGGCCAGTACTGCTACGGAACTGTAATATCCACTTTCTGAATCTTGCCAGCTCCATTGCTTTCTTGATCTCTGTATCATTTTCCTCCTAAGCACTCTGGAGTTGAAAGAAATAAAGACTAAATGCTCATGTAGTGGGTCAGGTGAGCTCTTACCAGCTTTATTAAAATGTCTGTATCTTGGATTCATATCAAACAACTCTTGTAAACTTTTCCTAGCGTCTGTCTGGTTTACACAGCAAGATGTTCACAGGTTCTTCTCTTTCAAAACCTGCTTTGTTGTGGGTTTTTTTAGCAGAGTTTATCTTGCTGCGTGCCTTCGCTGTGTACACACAATTGCTGTCTGAACAGTGGTGTGATAATGAACTTGTTTCTCATACAGGTGACCATTCAGTCTAAAAGAAAGAGAGAGTTAGGTTTCAGTTTTGTTTCTTTTGGGTTTTTTTGACCGCTCTAGAATTGAAGTTTGGGCCTGCCTTTCTTCTTTCCCAATGGAAATCAGTGATTTTTGTTTTCAAGAGCTGTCTTGTTTTATTAGAAGGAATTAAGTGAAATGGGTCAGAATGCAAGTGTACTTTTAAACTTGGTGTATCAGTTCCCTGTTACTTCTGCTCTTTTACTTTAATCTTTTGTATAGGGACATATTGAACTTGATGACTGAACTCAGACTCCAGCAGGAACAGCATAGGTATAATTTTCCAAACCTTTCTTGTGCCTGAGGGACACCAGAGGAACCTTTGTTGCAAAAGGCTACATGCTGCCAGCCACATGCTGATGGTACCCAGTCATGTTAGCATTGGTGATCTAGACTGATAGTGGAGCAAGTAAAATTAGAAAACTTCCTGGTGAAAGAGAGACATGGATTCCTTGGCATTCCATATAGCAGAGGGATCCTCTGCGCTTTTCTTCCACTGCCCTTACCTCTGACTGCCATCAAGAAAATGAGGCAGGGGAAGGCTTAAGTTTTCTTAAAAGCTTCCAGCTGCTAAGATCTGTTCCTAGGACCAAGACCACTTGGCTTTGGCAAAGGAACACCCAGTTCATCCAACAGCTTTTCTTCAAACTCTATCTCAGCACCAGGATCATGGTGTTCTGCTCTGTCCCGTGCCTCTGCAGCTTTCCTGCTCATCACGATGTATAGTTGTGCCTGAACTCCAGGGTTATTCAGAAATGCAACAGAGCTGTCGCTGACAGACAAAAGGCAGATTCATACAGACAAGCAGGAAAATGTCTTTTAGGAGTATTTTTGCATAGCTTCTATAGCAGTTTTTCTTTTACGTTTTTTCTTCAGGATGGCAACTTGACTTGATCACAGTCATGGCCCGAGTTCACCTTGAACTTAGGCCTCAATTCACCTTGTCCCTCTCTGCCCCTGAAACAGACCAGGTGTAGTGCAGCAGCTTACCTGCAATCCAGCGTGTGTCTCAGATGGATTTAGAGAGAAACTGCCAAAGATTACTGAATATAAGTTTCCGTGGAAATTGTCAGAGATCATCCAGTTTATATATCTGTTTCTGATCTGAAACAGCCAGTGTTATGTTGGGAAATCACAGGTCCTTTAGATATTTTCTTTTGAAAACTCTGGGACAAGGATGTTATTGGCCATGTGGATGAGGTTAGAGTAACCTGCTAACACTGAGCTGCAGCCATGTGGCCACGCCAGGACCACAGGAGGGACTGACTGCCTACAGGTAGCCCCAGGTGTGCATATATGGAAAGCCTCTGGGTGTGAAGCCCACACCTGGACACATTTTCTGGGGTTGGGTATTGTTGGTGGTGAGGTGTCTGCACTACTTAGTCGTATGTGGTGAGGAAAGCATTTCCATAAATTATAGAGTTCTAGCTTCCATCTCTGCTGGTGGTGTTTCATATTGAGCATAAATTCTCTCATCTTGAACAAAACCAGTAATTAACGACACAAGCTCAGGTCACTGAATGTGCAGGGATGCCCCCAGCTCCCTAGGCTTTCATGGTGCAGCTACAGCACATAAATTGCCTTTTATTGCAGGCTTCTTGTTTATTTTTACATGAAAAGGTTAGGACAGCTGAATTGATGCCTGGGGGAGCAAAAGCTTATCTCCACCGGGTCCCTGTGTTATTCCCCATGTCCCAGTTACACTCTGCATCACCATAAAACTTTCCCAGTTTGAAAAGCTGCTCAAGTTCTGCACTCGGAGGCCCCAAATGACAATAATTTTGCTTCTGGCCATCACTGGGTATTGCAAACACGGTGTGCTTACAGTGGGGCTCGGGAAGTCACACAGGGAACGCATTCTTTGGAATCCTCTTTGTTTTATCATTGCGGAACAACCCACAAAGATTTGTATTATTGCACCTGAATAAATAGTGCTCCGCACTTCCCCCATTGAGGTCAGTGCTTGTGCCGGGCCGTTCCTGGGCCCCTTCCCTGCTGCTCCTGCTGCAGCGCCGGAGCCTGGCGCCCGTGCCACCTGAGCAGATGTCACAGAGGGCATGTTTGTGGATACTCATCTTGAAAGGCCAGCTGCTGGACACCAGCAGTTCTTTATGCAGCATATTTTCCTAGCAGGCAGGAGCAGCATTCATCTGCATGTTTGCAGTTACAACCACCACCATAGTTTTAGCAGCGCAGCCTTGCCAAATTCTCTAAATACTTTAATTTCATTGTAATGCATAATAACAGGTGTACGGTGTAGTTGCCAGTTTCTGCTTGCTGGCTGGGTGAGCAAATTATTCTTTGCAAAATGAGAATGTTATTTAATTGATATTTGAAGATAGAAATGGCTAATAGCAAGTGCACAAGCTTCAGCTATGAACAGTTAAAGTTGGGTTGCTGGCATTTCCATGTGGTCACTAGCTAGAGGAAAATACCTTCCTTAAAAGCCATTCTCAGCTGCATAGAATGATAAGAAGTGTGTTGCTTCTGAAATACGTTTTCTGTATAATTCCTAAGGTTCTGATTACAGGTCTCTCTCTTTTTTTTTTTTAAAAAAAACCCCTTTTTTTCCCTTCTTTTTGAGTCAGTGTTGCTGTTTGGAACTGTAGTGAAAAGCAGGTCTTGTGTAGTTCCACCATGGCTGCTCTGCAAATACATTTTTTAATTTAGAAGTCTGAGCGGAGATGAAAACCAGATTTCCCTGATCTTGGCTGTGGAGGCTTTTGGGGCTTACATGGTCTGACTACTGCTGAGCTGAAGTCTGATTTTGGAGCCAAACTTCTTTTTTCTACATTGCTCTCGTGCAGACCAGACATTTATACTAGGCAGGACATAGTGCCAAAATACGGAATTGCACCTCCTGCACACAAATATTATGGAAGGAGTCTCAAAATGACTGGCTTCTGCCAGGTCAGATGCAAATATGTGTAGAACTGGAAGTTGTTGCCCAGGAGCTTTGCTGATTTATATTCTTTCAGGGTGTGATCCCCTTATCCTGTTATCTGCCCAGTTTGGAGTTCTAGGTTCCATGTTTTGAGCATGAAGACATTGCTGCCTTATGCTCTAGAGCAGTGTGAACATCAGCATTTCCTCAATCAGAAATGCAGTTTACACACTTTTCAGCAATTCTTTCTCCAGAGGGAAAGTCCAGGATTTCTCTCTTACATGCTCTGCAGTATTGGTGTTTGGATAAGGATTTGGGGCCTTAATGTTCAGTTTCTGAGGGCACTTTCAGGTTTCCTGAATAATCCCTTTTATACACAACATTTCAGAATGACTGTGCTGGCGGCTGCAGCCAGAGCTTGCCTCTAAACAACCTTAAAAAGAGGCTTGTGAAAATAGCTGTGGTCAGCTCTGCTGTCTGCAGCAGGTGGGCAGCACCGAGATAAGCGACCCAGCACTTCCAAGTCTAGAAGGACCTTTTATTATTATCCCGATGTCCAACCTGCACTCGTCCTGGGACACGCATCACCTCCAGTGCTGCAGGTGAGAACAGACTGTTAGTGCTGCCAGAATATCTGAAGAAATGCTTGCAGAAAATCACTGATCCATCTGGAGATCAGGGCAGCCTGACAGAGGGGTTAATCTCTCCGAGTATCCTGCAGGCGTATCTGGGGACTTTGGACTTGGCTTTGGTATGTCTTTAACAAAACAAGGGACTTTACATTTAATAGCTAGGGATAAGGTTTTGTTTACACAATGTAGTATTTCATCAAATACTACATTCTTTAAGTGAAAAAAGTAAAAACTGCAGGTTCAAAAGATGCTTATGCTGCTTTCTTGGCTAAGGGGGAGTGAGGCAGCAGATTAATTTCCAGCAAGATGACTGCCATCGGCTGGAAAATAAAGAGGTTTGGGCTGTTTGGTCCCATCACTCACTTAGGAACCTGGAGAGGACAGGAGGTATTCCCAGGGCAAGGCTGCTGTGCAGCCTGCTGAGGGGACACCAGTACCCCACTGTCTCACCCCTCTCTCGCAGCCCCTGGAATTCCCCATTTGGCAGCGTATCAAGAGGGGAGAACCTGCTGTGTGGTGGCTGACGAGTCTCTGTGCTTAGCGAAAGCTTCTCTCGGATGGGAATCGAGGTGCCAACGGGACTCGTGTCTCAGTGTGCTCACCTGAATATGCAGTTTCTGCTGCTGCCTGCTTCGGGCTTGATTTACTTTTGAGAGCTTTAAGTCATGGCATTCATAGGCGCAGATGGAAGTTTAGAGTTTACCTCTTAGTACTGGCAAGTTTGCAGTTTTGAAACCCTTTCTCTCAAAGAACCACATAAACTGCTGCTGGGGGAAACAGGTGGTACCAGACCAATGATTTTTGTTGTGGGAGTGACACAACTTAGTTGTTTAAGAAATTCGCAAGCTATGCTGTGTTTATACATGGAGCATAGGGAGCTCATCCCAGAAAAAGGAAAAGAGCACAACAAAATACACAGATTGTGTTCCAATCCACAGTCTCGAGTCAAATGAAACTCTTTTGGGGTAATTATCCTGAGGGAGCCTGCAGCTATGAAGCCTGCTGTGGTTTGAGCATCCGGCAGCTCCGCAGGCGTCGGGGTGGTGCAGGAGCTGTGGGGAGGGCACAGAGATAGATGTGAGCCTTGTGGAAAGGCTCAGCTTCAATTTTCCTGTCTGGCCACAGGTATCGCTTTTCACCTTGGGTGAATTGCTTAAAGCTGTTAATGGATCTTTAACATTGGGTTACTTCCAAGCTTAGGAAATTCCACTTTATGATTTCCCATAGGTGTCAGGGAGCAGCAGGAGTTGGGAGCACCTCTGCCAAGGCAGGGAGCCGGAGCTGAGGTGGCAGCACAGTGGGCATGCGGGGCTGGTGGCACCAGCCAGGGTCAGCCACAACATTGTGGTATGGATGGGGTGGGTCAGAGGTTCGAGTTGAAAAGTCAGTACGTACAAGGCCGAGCACCATGCGAATACCCACAGCCTGGGCATGGCCAGAGCTCCCAAGGCTGTTGAGCAGCGGATGCTTGGAAGAGGGCCGGGATCTCCAGAGGGTAGCAAGGGGCTGCAGGTGCCTCGATGCCAGGCTCTTGGCTCACCAATGTGGCTGTGTGCTGGGGAGTTGCTGTTTTAATGGCTGTTTGCTTTTTACTAACATTGTTTCGGTCAGAAATCAGTATAAAATTCTTTGGTTTTAGACTATCAGTGCTCAGTCTCCCAGGAGGTGAGCAGGTTTAATAGCGTGAACGAAATAACAAGGAAAACCAATTCCTCATTGCTGGGCTTTCCAGGAAGGGGTGCCCAGGAGGGAGCCTCTAAAAGAGGAATGCGCTGTCAGGGCTGCGCAGGCAGGAGGCAGATGCTGTGGCTGAGATGGGGCAAAGGTACCTGCAGAGAGTGTCCAGGCACTTGGCTGCTTAACTCGGTGTTATGGAGCTGTGAAACTCAGCAGTCTGCCAGCCTTACCAGAGGAGGCGATTTTTGTGGGAATAAATGTGGAATTCACCTTTTGATCAAGGCAGCACAAGACCCGGGGTTCCGTGCGCTGGTTTCTGTTGGCAGCCTGTGCTGGGGAGGCTGTGCCGGAGCTGGGCGCGGGCTGAGTGCCAGCGCTGTTCCCGTGCCCAGGATGAGGGCTCTTCTGAGACACAAGAGCCTACAACCAGCGAGGGAAGCACCAGCCAGTTGTTGAGGTGGCCTTGGTCAGTGGCATGTTTACAGACGCCAGGCATCTCACAGGAGGGGCACTGTAAACAGTGCAGCCCGCGGAGCTGTGGTTGAGGCACACAGGTACTTTCCGAAGGAGTTGCAGTTCCTGGTTGCTCTGGCTTTGTACAGAAAGCCTGTCTGCAATCCCACAGGCTGTTTGAAGCCCCTGAGATACCCGCAGAGTGTGTCTGGTGTTGTCGTTCCCAGCCAGCAGCTGGGGGAATTTCTGATTTGCACCTTCATTTTAATCTGATCTCACTTAGAATAAAAGGCAATACTGCTAATAGAGGTGCTGCCGAGGATCTTTCTTGGCACGGAAGAGGTGCTTTTCCCCTCTGAGATACTGAGCTTTCATTTGAACTCGTGTGGAAGCACCTGATACCACTAAAAGCCTTCATACCTTTTCTTGTGAGCTCCGGTGTACTTTTACCTCTGTGCTGCCAGCAGACAAAAGGGCTGTGAACCCCTGACCTTCGAGGAGATGTCCTGAGCTGAGCCAGGGCAGAGAGGGAAGGAGAGGCCAGGCCTGAGCAGCAATGACATGGCATGCTTTGAAAATTGGTTTCTAGCATCATTGCTAACAAGAGTGAAGCAGTGTTGAAATCCCCACTGTATGGGAGATGGTTGATTTGCAGATTTTGTTTGAGGCATCTGCCAGTGTTGATTTAAAGGTGTGTCTAGGGAAAACTTGGCAAAATGGAGCACTTTTCAAAAGCACCAAGGGCAGTTGAACAGAGAATAGGGACAATTGTGTCAGGTTTTCCCCTGGAAACCCAAGACTGCATGCAGGCAGTGTTCGCTGTCGCTGCAATCTGACGTGTGTGTTGTGAACAGCAGCAGTTTCTTCAGGCTGAAGGTGTCCCCCAATCAATATTGCTACAACGGCAGCCTGAAAAATTGCTTTGGCTTGAAAATTGCTACACTTAAAGCAAATTACTTTAAGTAAATTACTCATTTTACTTTGGAATTACAGATTATTAAAAATAATCCCCCAATTTTCAAATACCGGCTTTGATTTAATGCTACTTTTTCTCCCTTTATCTCAAGATAGAGGCTTGTGATTCTGTATTTGCATCCTTAAAAGTCTGCACATCTGCTGTAGGATTTCAGAAACGCTGTGAGAGTTGCTAATTTACTACTTGTGTCTGTGGGATTCTGCTCTGCTGTCACAGATGGCACTGATTCAGGGATCCATTTTGATCCTATTAATGCCAATTGAAAACTGGGGTTCCATGTCTCAATTTCCTGTTTTTAACCAGAAATAGGACTAGGAAGTTTTTTTGAATTTGCTTTTAATTGGCTGCATGTGCTTTGGAAAGAACGTACCTGCGTTTTAGGGAAGCAGAACTTTCCCTTTAGCCTTTACAGACCCAAGTGTTTGGGCTGCGGAGATTCCAGCATTAATCTCCTGTGTGTGAATAGGGGCTGTGGCTGCTCTGTAGATGATTGCAAGTGTTGGTGGCTGTAGGGGAAGCATTCCCTGGTCTTTACGAGTCCTCATGCAGCCAGCACATGGCGTGAGCATGCTGGAAATACCCATGGTCTCCCCTGGCTCCTTTGGTGGTTCGCTGCGGGCATCACAAGGCACACAGCCTTTGAACTGGGCACCTGAACAGCTGCAGCTGAAATCCCAATCTCGGTCAGTCCTGAGGTGCGCCCGGCCTCGCTTGGAGTGTGAGCGCCCAGCCCTCCTGTGCCTCCGCCCGGGTGGCAGTGGAGGTGGGGAGGGCTGCAGAGCCAGCACGCTGCGAAGCTTGGTGCTGGAGAGTTTCAGAGCCCCGCACAGCAGCCTTGGCTTTACGGGCACACTGCTGCTTATCACTGACACACAGATATTGCTGTCCTGGCATGGTGAGCACTGACAGCTTGGGGGGTGCCACACCCACAAGGTCATGGAAAGATGGTAACAGTGTGCTACCTGTTAAGTACCACTGTAACTGGGCAGGAGGGCTGCTCAGAGGGACAGTACCCCAAAAATGCTACTTTTCTTTTTATTGTACCTATAAACTACACTGCCTGTCAGACCTTGTGGACGTTTCTGATGGCAGAAAAGCTCATTGGCCCATGGGTGCACACGGTATTTCCAGATAATTGGAAGCAGCATGGTCTAGCAGAGGACATTGGGCTGAGAATCAGGACGTGAAAATTATATCACTTTTTTGCTGAACTGCTCTCTGATCTTCGGCAAAGCCATTGAACAGGTTTGTGCTACTGCTCCCCCTCCACACTTTGCTTGTCTCACTGACAGTGGAATGAAAACCATCTTTTAGGATGTTTTTATGCATCTTCCCCCAACAATATGCTTCAAATAACATGGATGCTGCTTTCAATAGTGTAAAATACCAAGTGGTGCGATGTTACCCGTGGGCTTCTTTGATCAGCACAGAGTCAGCCCAGGAAACATGAGATTTGCTGATATGACTTCCTTTCATGCACCAGAGCCATCTGGTTAGTGGAGTGAATAATTGTTAGCAGAAACCTTAGGTTTGGAGCTGTGGTGGTGGGCTCGAAAACCTCAGTAATTCCAATATACGCCTCTCTCTTCCACTTTCTTGGCTTTCTTGGCTGTGTTTTGGTGGCAGTACACAGTGAGTTCTGTTGCGTTCCCAGAGCTCCAGGCCTGGGCTGCAGCTATTCCAAGTCCACAATCTGTAATGCCGGTAGACAGCGGCCTGCGTGGGTGGTGATGCTGCTGGGTGGTTGTTGGTTATTCTACCTGCTATCCGCTGCCTGGGGCAAAATGTCCTCCCATGATGTGGTACCTGCTGCCCCAGGGTGTACTGTTCTGCAGGGGGAATGTGGTCAGACACAGCTAGACTGGGACATGCTGGGACAGGAGCAGACTTAAACAGATGAGAGAAGGAGATGCGGACAGAAATGGTGGTGTGTGTCTCCTTACACCTTGCAACGCTCAGAGCAAACAGCTTTCCTACAGGAAAAACGCCATTGTGGGGAACTCGGGATCTGTTTCTCTGTGTTACAGCTGTCATTTCTAAGCCTGAGTCTCCTCAGAGCATCTCTACTTTCTAGAGCACCAGATTACAGCAAGTGAAGCTTCATGAGTCGCAGGGAGTTGTTATTGCTGCCAATTGCCATTCATTTTCAGATAGCAGCAGATAAAGGCCCTGGTTAGAGAGATTTTTCTGTCTTTTTGGTAGCGTTCCGTATGTAAAACATAAGTTGGGTTGTATTTACTCTGGCAGTTATGAGTGCTACTAATGAATTTTTCTCATCATTTCCTCTTTCATCTTGTGAAAAATTAAATAGACAAGTTTAACCTGTAAGAGAAAGTGTTTGTCCAAGCTGCCATGGCTGAGTGTGGAGCTTCACCAGGAAGCTGCCCAGGGCTGTGACTGCTGGGATCAGGGCACTCGTTTGGGACATGCAGCCTCATGTATCTGCCCAGGAGAGCGTGCTCGGTGTGTCCCCACCTGGGATCCCGGCCCTTGAGTTGGGCGTCCATTCAGCAAGTGTTGAATGTGGAGTAATGATGCAGATTAACTGCACTGATCCCAGGCAGAACACCTCCTTAGCTCACTGCACTGCTTTAGGGCCAGCTGGGACATTTGATTGCTTCTACAGAAGTTCTGTACCTTGAGTTTGCTTCAGATTCCAGTGCTGTGCATACTGGGAGGGGGGGAAGGTGACTGGAAATGCGATTATCAAGAATTTAGAAGAGTTTGACATCCCTAAAGATTTCATACGCTTTCAAAATTCCGTATATGCAAGTACACGAAAGACCTTTCCAGTTGTTTGTGGTTCTCTTTACATTTAATTTTGAAGAAGTATTTTTACCTAGCACAAATAATTGGCATACATGAATTATATGCCTAAAATCCTTTGCCTAAGGCCGAAGTGCAGGTTTATTGCATCGTGCCCCCCCGTGCCACTGTGTATGTGGCAGTGGGGCAGGAGGAGATGGATTGGCAGAGGTTTCGAGGAGAGGGCTCCCTCTGTGTTAACCCATAGTTGAACTGCAGCGGGGAATTTCAGCAAGTGAACATCACTCAAACTGCAGTTCGTATTCTGGAGATGGACAAGTACTCTGTTTTGCATCTGGAATTAATTTTCCATGTGTAAAATTGCACCTGCAGAAGGGGAATCCAGCTCTCATGACAGCTCTGCTGTGAGCTTGAAGAGTTTCACAGAATGAATGTCAAGTCTTTGAAAAGTAGCTGGGGCCCTGCTGGAAATTGCACTCATCCAGAGCTCTGACACTTTTTACCACTCCTCTCTAGTGAGAGCTCTAGTGGGATAAGCTTTGTTTTGGGCTGTGATGCATTTTTTTTTTGGGGTGGTTTCCTCTGCCCTCACCCTGGCTGACAACTTAACATGTTTTCCTGTTGTGTAATTTATGGCTGAGGAAGCATGGCTCTAGCTTTTGCTTGCTCTTCCCTCAGTTTCATCCTGTTTGTTTGCTGACTTCTACAGCTCAGAATGTCGGGTTTGCTTTGCCCCTTCCCCTCTCACCCCAGAAGGTTTCTGTGAATCACTGTTCTCTTGGGAAAACGGAATGGTCAAGGAATTTTTTCACTTAACATTTCAATGCAGGCTCAAATAGCTTGAAAACAAGCAGTTTCAAATGATTTCCAGAAATGCACCTGGAATTCTCTGCTGCATTTTATTGAGTGCCAGGTGTTTAGGGGATGCCCTGTTGGAGGTGGTTCCTGCAGAGCTTGGCTCTGCAGCACCAGTCTCCCCAGCTTGCCCTGGCTGGGAGCAGCGAGTGTGTTCTTGACGCTCCAGTGTTAGTCGAGCCAGGTAACAAACAGCTCCAAAAGGAGGTGCTCCCAAAAGCAGGTTCATGTTCCTCCAGAAGTTGCTCCATCTCTGAAAGAGCTACTGGGTTTTGGTATTTTGGGTTTGTTAACCCCAGGAGAAGATTACTGGAGGGCTACATTAGAGTTTGTGAAAGAAATCCTGAACTTCCCAAGAAAAGCAGGATCTGGAGACAGCGCCTCTGTCTCTCTTCAGTCCTGCTTGTCACTTGTTTCTTTCTAATTGGTTATTCATGAATACTCCTGTCTCCTCCCATGGTGAGAGCACTCGGAACAGGTGCGGCCGCTGGTTCTGTAACTCAGCACTACAGCTGGACATGGATCAAACATCCCTGAAAGGGAAAGCAGCCTGCCTCTTCCCAAGCCCCTAATTATCAGGGAAGAATAACTGTCAGATTCTAAAGAATTACAGTGGCCAGCTAGCTCTCGGTGTATTATGCACTGTTGGCTGAACCTGGCTGGAGACTTTATCTTGGGCTATTGCTGTTGTGACAGGGTGTGTTTGTCACTTCCCCATGGGAATTGAGGTTGAATGTTTTCTCTGCACTAACCATTGGTGACAGGCAGTACATGTTAGGCTTCTCTATATAATTAAGCAGTTACCATTTTCTGATTGCCTAAATCTAGAATCTCAGAACACAGAAGTTTTAGAAATTCCTGCCTGGCTTGATGGCCAGTCTCAGGACAACATCTGACAGTCTGTGCAAGGAGGGCTGTGCTACTGTCTCCATTTCCAGTTCTAGGGAAAGCATCGTAGGTAAAACTGTGGGATTCCTTCCCCAGTGGAGTCCGTAGGCCAAGTCAGATCTGATGTGTCAGTTCCTGAAGCACTCAAGTGGAAATTGACTTTTATAGTTCAGAGGAAGAAACTTGGGGGTTCCATCCTTAGTAAGTTTCCATGGCAAACTTACTAAAGTAAATTGTAAATAGTGTTTATTTATAATCCTCCAGAGGCATTCTGTGAAAAAATGGTTAGAAAAATGTTTCCTGTCTTGGATCTGTAGCTGAACTGTGAGCAAAATTCCACTTCTCTTCTTAATCCCAGCCATCCCTTCAGAATGGTTGACATTGTGCAGAGCCTAATTGGTTGCTTTATTTTTGTCCCTGATGATCAATGAAATAGGCCCAGTTTGATTTTCAGATTGCACAAGACACACCCAGGGTTGGCAGTGAGGAGAAGTGTTTCGTGAGTGCCCATTACAAAATAGTTACTGCGGGGCTCGGTGTGACGACAGCCCTGATAGCACAGGGGGGGCACGGCTAACAGGGTGCTTGGCATCCTGCTGGCCTTTCGTGTCCTCAGCCAGGACGAGGCCTCGGGGATCATGTGACACTTTGTGAATTGTGTAAGGGCATCAAGCTGTGTGATCCCGGGCTGACGGATACTCTGACAGAGCGTGGCAGCATTTGGGTGGCAGGGATGGTGCAGGGCCGGTAGCAGCCCTGAGCACTGCAGCTGGGCACAGATCGGGTTCTCTCCACCCTACCACGACCTCTGGTGCGCTCTGCTGCGAGCCCGAGTAGATCCGTGTCCTCTGGAGCAGCACGGAGCCGTGGCGCTGGCAGCACATGGAGCACCGTGTTCCTGCACGGCCTCCATGCTGGCCGGGAGGGCTCCTGCCCCCACGGCGGGCAGCGAGCCCGCGGGTGGAAGCACATTCCTGCACACAGCACGCTGGGGAACGAGCTCGGAGCAGGCGAAGCACGTGCTCCCAGGCGCCAGATGTGGAGGTGGAGCACCTACTGTGTGCTTCAGCAGTCAATTACTCAAACCCATAATATTGCTTCTGAAATTAACCACTTTATGAATTATACAAAAGGAAATGATCAGTGTTGACAGCTGATCCTTTTAAATGGAGTGTAACCAAAAACATCATTAAAATTATGTCTGGAGTTCACCATTCCACAGTGCTGACTCTCATCAAGTTTTGAACTTCTGTTAGCAATGGCATGTCTTGCCTAAGATTCTTAATTTTCCAGGTATTGCCCTGTCTTAATAAATCTGAATTTCTCCTCCTCAGAAGTAATTATGATTCCTGGACACTGCACCAAAATTTGCAGATGTTTTGAAGATGTCCTGATCAGCTGAGATTAGGACATGGGTTTTAAACTTTTTTCTACAGGCAGGGCATCCTTGAAAGCTGACTCCATGAACTGGTTCAACAGCCCAGAACAGGGAAGCATGAATGGTTGCCTGTTCATGAACAACTGGGTTTCAGCACTAACTGTTAAAAGAACCCCACACAAATCAGTGTTAATCTCTTAAGAGAAATCTCTGCATTTCTGCTGACAACTGAGCACACCGGAGGTATTGCTAACCTCTGGCTTTTGTCATGTCTGGTTTTAGCTTTGTGGTGATGAGACCTTATTCCCTGTGGATGTGAAAAGAACTTTTTTTATGCTTCAGTCATGGTGACCCTGCTCTGTTTGGTAGCCTCCTCTTTTTGTCTGTGTTTCCTTGGAAGCTTCTTGAGAGTATTGCAGGGGCCGAGGTATGTGCTTTTGAGCGTGTGGTTAAGGCAATCCCTTGCCATGCTTTTCATTTGTAAGATGTGCTGCACATTCTCCCCTTAGCTGTGACTTTTTAGAGCATTCTCCCACCTTTCCTTTTCCTTCAAGATTGTGTGGGTGTTGCTGAAGTAAGTGTCGGCTTCATGGTCTGGAGTCTTTGGAAATGAACTTTTCATGATCTTTTTGAGGGTTCCTTCCCCTCTCCCGGTCTCTGGATGTTTACTCTCAGCATTTAAGTTGATTTTTTTTTTTTTTTTT
>VZRV01003120.1:17887-56716 GCA_013398115.1 Falcunculus frontatus | reverse complement strand
TTTTTTTTTTTTTTTTTTTCTTTTCCATGAAGCCAGCTAATGGTACAGAGCCCGCTTTGCCCAAGAATACAGAAAAAGCAGTCCCGCTTTCAAAACCCAGTGAGCATAGGAAAGGAATATCAACCAGAGCTGCAAGGTGGGAATTGCCTGGAAACCTGAAAGCTTCACCACCTCACATTAGTAGCAGGAGTGATCCAAGTGGCAGAGAACAGCTCCCTGGAAATGGGTCAGAAAGGTTTTCTGCACCCAGCCAGGTATGGCTCCCAGTCCTGTGATGGCAGCGATGTGATCAGTGATGTTGTGCATGAGGAATGCCTTCCCTTGCCTGGAGCATCCTGCACCAGCTTTGCCGGGAAGGGTTCACTGCAGCCTGCACAACAGTTTTGCAGCTTCATCATTTCTTTCTCTCTTTATCTTAGTTTGGTCTAATTTTGACTTTACCGTCTGCCAACCTTTCCCTGGGACTGTTTGGTCTCTGAAGAGATGCACCTGTTTTTATATGTGTGGAAAAATATTTGAATTGCTTTCCTAATGGGAATCAGTGCTTTATTTTCACCCTGGATTTAATAAGTAAACTCCTTTTACTGTTCAGTGCTCTTAAATAATATTTACTAGCTCTGGTTGTTAAAACCTGTGTCACACAGTGAGATGCAGTTCAGGCAGCTGATTAAATGAACATGACTAATACAAATTCTTAAAAATGTAAACAAGAGAAAAGGAAACATAAACGGAATGTTCACTGGCACTTGGATATGTCCCAGGGCATAGAGACGTACATATCAGACTTACACGACAGTGGCTTATAAAAAATGGCTTTCAGACTCCAGTGATGCCAGCCGAGTAACCGGTGTCCCATTCTAAGGTCAAAGGCCTTTAGGCTCAAGGCTTTTTTTGACTATTGGTTGTTTTGGTTTGACTGGAAGCATTCAGTACTGGCTTTTCCAGATGCCAGCTCCTTTCCTGTGCTTGCATTATCCTCCTGCTCTTTCTGCAGCCACTGGGATAAAACCAACAGTCCTGGATCCGTAGTAAGGAAACAGTGGCAGGTTGTTATGCTGGATTTTTAGGTTTGTGTGCCTGGTGATTCAAAAGACACAACTAAGAATAAGCTTTTGTATTTTCCATGTAGCATTTCTGGTTTGAGTTTTCTTTTTTTCCTTTTTTTTTAGTGCTGTCAAGCATATTTTTGTACTTGAGCCAGGATCCTTCTGGGTGACGCGTGTCCTAGTGCAATTGATAACATCTGATTGATTTACCTTCGTTACTACACTTTAAATCTTCCCTTTGCAAGCATATTCCCATATTTATTGTGAATAGTGTCCACACTGAGTTTCCTTCTTGTCCGCTCCTCATTCAAACCGCTTTGATTCTTCAGGTGTGCCTGGCGTTGGCCCGTTGGAGTCTCGTGCATGGTGCGCAGACACATGGGGCAGGAAGTTGGGAAGGAGGCTTCTTTGGTTGGAAAAGGGCCAGAAAAAGGCTGAAGACTTGAAGGAAAGGATTTGATTTCAGTGTTTTTCCTTATAAATCTTTGTGCTGCTTTGAAAAACTGCCATAGGCGCTCAGAGGGCTTGTTCTTCAATGGAGACACCCTGGCTGCAGCATTCCATCCACCCTTAAGAGAGGTGCAGGGTGGCTCCTGCCATTTATGCCAAATGGTCCTTCCCCCCAAATTCAGGGGGGTGACAACTGCCAGACATTCTGCTGGCAGTTCAGTGGTGTTGGCAGTTCACTGCGGCATCCAGAGCTGAGCTGCTTGCACTTGGTCCCTGGGATGTTTTGTGGACGTTCTAAAAGGATTTAGTATTGCAGTTCTGCAGTTGTCAGGAGTGACTTTATCTGTGTAGCTCTGCTGTAATCCTTCATAAGAAAAGTCTTAGTTTCTTCATGCCATTTTTTTGTTGACTTATGTTTACACGTTTTAAGGTTGAGATCCTTGTGGGGAAATACACTGAGTGTAAAGGTGTCAGAAAGGAAGGAGAGGTGTCAGTGGCAGGACAGGAAAAGCAAATTGCCTCTTTCTCCAGACCTCCAGCACTTGCCTGGGTAGAATCTACCATGTCTGAGTATCCCGGTGTTTCCTGGGAAATATCATCAGCCTCACACCCCTGGCTCACTAACATCATGGACAAGGAGGATTGTGACACAGGTGATAAAAAGCGGAGGTGAAATGTGTGGGTCTGTCTTAGGTGAATAATTGGGACACATATGAAACAGACTTTGAGACTCTTGAATTCTCCGTAGTTGATCAGGAGGGCAAAGAGATTATAGTAATGATTGTTATTCAGTGTGTGTGTGACAGTATTTGGCATTTCCCTCTTTTTCTGCCCTGGTTTATCCCCTTACGGCTGATGCAGGCATCCTCAGTGCCGGCGCTTGTCAGGGCACAGCAAGGGCTGGTGGCTGGGCTGTGACAAGGAGATGCTGCGGAGCCTGCCTGGTCTGGGGGGCTCCTCTCCCTGTCCTTGCCCAGCCAGCATCTGTGCTGAGCTGCTGCTGCAGCTGGAGTGCTGGGATGGTCCCCACACAACCAGTGCCAGCCTCCAGCCGCCCGCAGCCTGGGCCTTGTCACCCTGGGTGTGCTCTGGATCGGTCCGATGCTGTGTGCCACCCGGGGCACAGGCTTGCCAGGGCGAAATAGGGCACAAGCCTTCCTACTGGAAAGGTGGCAAGCAGACACTTTTTTATCAAGTTTTTATTGTCTGTGTAAGTTTGATATGATCAATTAGCGTATTAAATCCTGCAACAGCAAACAAGAAGGTGCTTGGAGGAAAGGGTTTACCGCCTTCTGTGTTGTATTGTAGCAACTGATTTGCTGCTGAAATGATAACTAAGAAGGACTTTGTGTCCCACAAAGTTTATGGCTTGATATGAATGTTTGTTTTAGATATTGCATCTCAAAATCATTGAAAAGTGTTTCTGGGAGAGTTTCTTTTCCAGAGGTTTTTTTTTGGGCTTTTTTTTTTTTAGTGGAGGTTGCCAAGGCTTTTCTTTTTAGGGAATTTGCTTTAACTGGGAGTTTTAGCCTCGTGAAATTCTAATGGTGGAAACAATTCCCAAAATGAGGATCCCGCTCCACGTGGGGAAAGTGGCAGGGAGGTGTAAGGAAGAGGGTTTGCTTCTCCACCAGCCCTGGGATCTCATGCAGGGCTCAGCACAAAGCTTGGCTTCCTTGGCTCTCGTGGATATTTAATTAAATTCAAAGCAGAGAACAGCTAAGGAGACAGCAATGCCTGGTGAGGCTGTGGAAGAGAAGTGTCAGACCATGTGCTATGAGAACCTCAGGCATTTCTTGCCAGTGGATAAGGTGCAAGGATAGGGAATGGCCCGCAGCATCTGTTTTATGGCTGGCTGATCACTACGTAGATGTCTTTTGATGATATAACAAAGACTATTTTGTATCAATGATAGAGCTGCTTGGTGAGGTGGTGAAATATTTACTTAGCTGCAAGCTGTGGACTTCCGTGTGAATTGTTGGGTCCTTCCTACCTGAGCGTGGGGCTTGGCTGGAACGGTGCAGCAGGCGATAGCGTGCGATTCCGTAACAGGACAGTAAGCAGGTGGTTGTTTTTGTCACACAAAGGAAAGCCCTGACCTTGCCATTGATCTTCCCATAAGCCCCCTTATTCTGAGTGAGAGTATTATTTTTGCTGCCTGGGTGACTAAAGGAGCACAGGTTGTCTCGGAGGCTGAGCTCTGTCTGTGCCTGGCGTGGCATGTTTGCACAGGGAATTGCTTTGAGAATGTGGGCCAGACCTCGGCTATATTAAACACCTTTTCAAATATACATGCACAGGATTGTCCTAGCTGGGATCAACTTCTGCAGGATGATGCTTTGAGACTATGGTTTGTTTGAGAAAATAATCATTAGCACTCCGTACCTACAAAGGACGCCCACCACTAACCAGCGACATTTCATGGCATCCCAGCAAAACAGCTGATGCGCACTTTCGTTACATTCTGTATCTGCTCTTCTAGGTATTCTGTGATATACTATGATTACCATTCTCATTGTTGGTGCCTTGGTGACTCTACAAGTTTTAGAGGTCTGAGGTAGAAAGTTAGTGCTGTAAAATATTCAGAACATGTATGTTTTCTTAATGA
The DNA here is from genome assembly GCA_013398115.1 of Falcunculus frontatus. NCBI lineage: Eukaryota > Metazoa > Chordata > Aves > Passeriformes > Falcunculus > Falcunculus frontatus. The sequence continues at coordinate 52,612 of VZRV01003120.1, read as the reverse complement.
AAGCTTTGGTACCAGGCACCTCACTTCCTGGCATGACCCCTTTAATGCCACTTTATCCCTTACTTACTCTTGCATCTCCTTACCCTACTATACAGGGGGGGGTAAAAAAATAAAGACTTTGTGTTATTCTTATACTTCCTTTGTATCCAAAAGAAAATCTGTAGTAACTTGTTATTTACCTCAGTCATGTCTTGCCCAGTGTCTATTTTACCAGCTCTGAAAAGTTGTCTGGACTGCAGGAATATCCATCAGTGATCTCTACAGTTGTGCCCTCTCAGATGGTGACAATGTACCAAACTGTAGTGTGGAGCCAGGGTGTTCCAAAGAAAGGAAATTATGGTAAGTCATCACATAGTTCTTACAAAAAGTAAAAGGAAAGATCAAAGCATTTGCTGACTATTAATTTCCAGCTATATAAAGAGCACTCCTGCAGCGGCAGAATAACTTCTCTCCAGGAAGGCAGCTTCTTGGACAGGGCTCCTGGAATGGAGTTTCAAGAGCAACTTTTCATGCTGCTCTTGAAATGGACTTCAAGTTATGCTGAAATTGGTTTCATGGGGCATGTTCCTTCTGATTTCACATAAAATGAAGTTTAAAATATTTTCTTTGCTTTATCTTTGTGGGTGGAAGGGGGTGGAAATTTCTCAAAAGTGTTTTATTTTGCGTCATATTAATTTATTGTTTTGCACAAGAAGTTGAACATAGTGAAAACATAGGAAAGCAGGAAAGAAAGGAGCTGGAGGCAGAGGCTCAGGGAGAGGAGAAGGCTCTTAAACTTCTGCAAAAGGCTTAGTATCAAAGTTACTTCGGCCTTTCACTCTGCAGGGCGATAAGTGAATTACTTAAAATGCCAATTGATCTGGGTGGGAAGTGGAAAGCCACTCTAATCCAATTAATCCCAGAGCATGGGATGCCTCGCTGGCAGTGTGAAAGCAGCCCCAGCACATGCTCAGCTGCCGCTCTTTCACAATGCATGGTGCAGTTGTCGCTCTCAGACTCCTGCCAGCAAAAACATCTGCTGGGTTCATTTTACCACCAAATATTTTTACGCTTCTGCGCTAATAAATATAAACTACCCTGGCTGCAACTGCTGTGTCCCATCCTACCATTCTGTGCATCGCACAAGAGATGCAAGCTGAGCCTATGCTGCCGTCCTGTTCATCCCCCCAGCAGCGTGATCCTTCCTGTCACGGAGGAGCTCCCCTCTGGTGCTGATTTTAGCCCCTCAATGTAGGAATGAGCAGAAGGGAAAAACTTCAAATGAGCCCTTATGGTTGTACCCTGTTGACAGTCTGTCCTGCCTGCTCCCAGGGGAGCCTGGAAGGATTTTCCTCTAGCTGGCTGCCGTTTCAGGCATGTCCACACATATGCGGAGCTTGGGAGGTGGCAGAGGTGCAGCCACACTGCTTGTGTACAGCGCTTCTTCCCTGGCTTAAAATTCTGCCGTGTTCTGTGGCTAGGGAATGATGGCACGGCCGGAGTGGGGTACCTCGGCCTGATGCTCTGGTGCCACAGTGTAGGGAGGAACATTGTTCAGCGTGAAGGTGGGGACAGCAGCAAGTTCTTCTTTGGAAGAACCTGTCTTTAAGGCTTCATCTGAACTCTCTTTAAGAACATGCCAAGCATTTAAGTACTGAAAATATACTTGTTTTGCCCACTGCGGAGGCGTACACAGCTGAACTCTCCAATATTTATGTTTGACGTCAATGGGAACATTGCCTGAGTGTAGGATTAGAAGCACTGAGCTGTTCCCTGCTCTGTGTGTCAGGCAGCAGCGTGCGCACAGCAGCCAGCCCAATGCCACGGCTGCGGCGCTGCTGGCACAGCAGCGTTTGGTGAGCCCTGCCAAACAGTGAGCTCCCTGTGTGCACCGGGACAGTGCCCTGGGACAGGTACAGGCTGTGGCTGCTGCTGTGGGACAGGCATGTGACTGTCAGTGTCACAGGCTGGCTTCTTTGTAGAGTCAGTCACAGTGGTGTCTTACTCCTTTCATGTGTTTCTGTGGCATCCCGTAGAGGGCCTGGGTTTTGGAGAACTACGTGAGGTAAAAACACGGCTTTGCGTGGCTGAGGGGAAGAGACAGTGCTCAAACCCAGCATAGCCTTAGCACACTTGGCTGGATTGACTGCTTGGTAGGCCTAGGGTACAAATGTGTGAGGGGCTGATGAGTGGAGAGGAGCTAAGTGGAAGGGGAAGGATGCTGAGGCCAAGGTGAGTGTCCACAGGTAATTATAGATATGAACAGTGACTGACTTTTATTTCCAGTCATCTGATGTTCAGGAGACTGCTGACCCACTTCAGCGCTGGTGACTCCATTGCCATAACTCTGGGTAGTACTGACAAGAGGATGTAGGTTTTAACCAAATAACATGTTACTGGAACCTGTGCGTTCCTTGTGGATGCACCAGTCCAGCTGTTTGCTCATTCTCTCTGCATTTCCAGCTCGGAAAAGTGCTGAGCTCCCTCTCCCGTGATTTGGGTCAGATAATGACGGGCCGGGTAAAAGGATTAGGATATTAATCTGGGCTGTATTCTCTGCTGTTAATCTGTAAAATGAGACATTAATAACCTATCTCTGCCTTAGCTGAGTTTTTACCAGGGTGATTTTGACAATGAAGACCTTAATGATTAAAAAGTTCTCAGCTTCTCTGAGGCGGGGCTAAACTAAGGTAGCTCGCTCATTTCCAGAAAAGTGCAGAGAGTTCAAGGAGGATGGAATTTGGATGCAGGATTTTTCCTGTTGTTGTTTGACCAAATGATTGACAGATAAAAGCATAGGTGTCTTCTTATTTTATGCAATTAGAAAGTGTACTGGACCAAACTGGAAATAAAAATATGGTCTCGATGCCCAATTCCCTCCTCTTGCCACAGGATAGCTGGGTTCCTCTGTTAGTATCTAAGGGCAGATTCCAGGTTCATATTGCTGTCACAGCTAGGTGATGAAGGTGACTTTCTCAGGTGGAAATTTGAATGCGCTGCACCTAGGCCAGTGGATTTCTGTAAGTTTCTAGCAATTTCAGTTTAGCAGATGTTGGTGCAGTCCTGCTTTTCTCCCTGGATGGGTTAAGCAGTGTTTGTCAGTTGCACCCACGAGACTCCAAAAACCTTTGCGTGCAAGTCTGCTCAGCACGGCCCTCTGCTGCAAACGTCAGGGAGCAACTGCTCCCTCTCAAAGCAGAGGAAGTTGCTCTTGTTAGTGGAGGGGTGGCAGTGTACTTGGGGATCAGAGTAATAAGGTCAGACTGAGCTACTCTGCAGCACTGGTTCATATAGAAGCAGAACCTTTTGCTTCTGTAGCACATCACAGAGCACCTCCTGCTTTGGGTGAAAAAAAAAATCTCCTTTCTGTTTAAATCTTACTGCTGTAATTGTAGCCAATCTACTGCTCTGACTAGCATGAATGTATTTCTCCAACACAGATGTTACAGACATTTGCATTCTGTTGACATCAGTATTTAATTTTATGTTTTAAAGCTCAATGTAATTTTGCTGAAGAATTACATAAATAAGAACACGTGTGTAACTGAGCTGCATCCCTCCCCACAACCTCTTGGAATCCAGTCCTTCACTTCTGGGTGGTCACTGTACTTACGGGGTGTTTTTATAGCGGGTATATAGTGGGATCTGTCTGGTATAAATGAGAATACAATGAAATCCTGTTTACAATTAGGACAGTTGAACCGTCTTGCCTCAGTTGTCCATCTCTTCCTGTGGTCAGTGCAAGGAAATCAGTTTGTTGTTACAGGGACAGCTTGGGATGTGTTTCAAAACAGCAAGAAAAGCTTTACTTTGAGGAAGGGAAAACATTCATCCTGTGAGGGCTGAGGATGCTGTCTTTGAGCACAGATGGCAAATATGATGTATTAAATCCTTTAATACTGAAAGGAAATCCCTAAAAAGCTGCATTATGCTTTTTACTTCTTGCCAGTCCTTGCCTGTCATAGTTCATTTCTGTCAAGATAGGCAGAATTGAAGTTTGTTTCAGGGTAAAACAGACAGGGCTGTCCCTCATCCTGTCAGCATTACTGTCCTAAAAGATGCTGCTGCCACATTCCTCTGTACTCGCTCCGCCTCTGGCATCCCAGTGGACGGAGAGATGCTGCTGTACAAAATTCAGTGTGAAGAAAACTGATGTGTTCAAAAATGAGAGAGGTTACTGGACAGCTCATTCTTGTAAAAATCATGGCCTTTTTATGAGAGAATCTGCAAGGACAGTGGCCCCAAACTCGGACACTGCTTTGGGTCAGTGCCACGCAAATGGCTCTGATAAAAACCCGACCTGCCTGAATATTGGTGCTCACAGTTTGCCAGGCCACATTACAAAATGGCACTTGCTGTTTGGGTTTGAAGTAGTGGAAGTGTTCGTGAATACTTCCAGATCCACTCTTGCTGGCCCCCCTGAGGGCCATGGTGTGAATCCCTCCTTGTCCCCAGTTTGGTTTGGGGTTCTGAATCTCAGAGCTGGACCTGGTGAGATCAAATTCATTTCTGGAGAGGCTTCGAGAGGTAGTTGATCCTGGCAGCGTGCTGGGATAGAGGAATGGCATACGTCTCAGCTGGAGAGATGGAGCAGGAGTTGGTCTCATACCTGGTTCGTAGCATGCAATGTACCTAAAGGACTGGGGCTATCTTGTTTCAGGGCATAATTTTAGTTCATTCTTTTAATGTCTTCAAAGGTTAAAGCTTTAACTAATTGCAGATATTATCAGCTTTATTTTATACTGCGTTGTCTTAATCTCTGCTGCTGCTGTAGACTTGAATGACACAGTATCTGTGGGGAAAGACTGGGCTATGGCTGACACAGCGCTCCATCCTGAATGAGTTCAGGCTGGGAAAGCTGAGCAAGGAATAGGTTAGGATTAAACCTCCGCCCTAGACAGACAATGTGCGTTACCGCTTTTGATGTGTGTTCATGATCTGAGCTCTCACTCGGCACCAAGAGGGTTATGAAAGGGCTCTGCTGAAGCACTTCTCTCCATCTGCTCCTAGAAAGAAAACTCATTTCTTTTGTGATCTTTAGCAGTTACTCACTCATCTCCTCCAGAGGAGAGGACTTTAATGTCCTGTGCACATGCAGTAAGTGCAGGCATTGGCAGCATTTAGCTGCGTGCCATGCAGTTAGGCATTTAAAAACAGAAATTACCGGCGAGCAGAGCTGCTCAGATGTGTAACACCCAGCCTCTCTGAGAGCGTGTCCCAGTTCCCCGTGGCGGATGCTCCCGCCGAGCAGCTGTGCTCTGAGCTGCACAGCATCACACAGGGCATCTCTGAGGTTGGCGTGGGCACTAGCCCGAACCTGCAGGCTTGTGTAACCACTCCTGCTTTTCCAGCACTCACTTCCTGGGACTCTGCTGTAGTGCTTGCAAGAGCCCGAGTGTAAAGATGCGATTTCATGCTCGGTAATTGCGAATTCTCGAGTCATTTAAATCCTACGCATCTTTGAAAACAACACCTGATCCTGCTGTGAGAGGGCTCTCCTGACCCCCAGGAGACCTGTTGCCAGCAACTCCGAATGCCTGTGCTGTTCGCTGCAACCACACTGACTGTTCTAAGTCACCCCCAAGTCATGGAGCCAAAGGACTGGCTGCAGCGGCTGTGTCCTGTGAGGTGGGGACTCCAGTCTGAGCTTCACAAAAGCCAGGCTTGGGCCAGGGAAAGGTGTGGCCTAGGGTGTGTGTTCTCTCCCCCGAAACAAAGTAGGGAGTGTGTGGCCGGATCCTGCCGTAGTCAGTGCTCTGTTGCTCTGATCCGGATGTCCTGGCTGTGCAGGGGGTGCGCGGTTTGCCCAGGGGATACGGCCCGTGTCAGCTGCTTTCAGACAGCAGTGAGGAAATACCTGTAGCTGCAGGTGTACATGGTCACCCTTGTGCCTCAAGGCAGCTTGCGATGTCACAGCCTAGAGCTTCTACAGACTGAGACAGCGCATCAGAGATGTGCAAAGCTTCTGCAGGGATGTTGATATTGCTGCCTCACCTGAACATTCCTTATCTTTTTACTAAAGTATTTTACTACACTGCTTTTGTATGTTCACGTGCTGGAGCAAGGCATAAAGGTTCCTGTGTATCCTTGCTGTTGAGGACTTTTGCATTACTTTGGAAGCCACCTGACTGAAAACTGTATCAGAGTTCTAAATAGAAGTATTGAGGATATGGAATGCTATTGACAGAAAGCAGTGACTAAGTATGTGATAAATCCACATAAAGATCAAGGGCACATCTACTTCACAGCATAGCTGTGGTAAATAGGACTGCATTTCCAGTGAGTGGTATTGGGCAATAAGGGAAGAGGGGTACTGGAGCTCTTGGCTTAGGAGGGGTTCACACTCACTCCCAAGAAGAAGGCATTGGACCAGAACATGCTTCTGCTTGATGTGTTGCTGATTTTCTGTTTGGCCTAATGAAAGAGTAGAAATAGTTCAGAGGAGCTGAAGCATGAATAGAAAGGATTTTTTTTTTTAATGCAAAATGAAAAAAAGCTGAAGAAATGGGGGAGAAAATGATCTTGTTAAATATGAAGGAAATATAATTACAGGGCAAGTTGTCAGCATAAAAATAAAACCCTAGAACCCTAGTGCTGATGTTTTAGGTAGGATCAGGCTGAGGTTCAAAGTGGCTGTGGACTGCTTCAAGATGTTTGTGTACCCATTTGGGAAAGATTCCTGTGTATATTTTCAGGGTTGCTCATTGTTTCAGACAACTTTTTGAAATAAATTAGGCAGGGGAAAAAGTAAGCAGTGCTGGTCACTTGGTGCTGGCCTTTTTGAGTCATAAACCAGGAGTAAAGTCGTTTTTCTTTCTGTGTTTAGATTCTTGCCCAGTTAGGACAGCTGGAAGATGATATTCAGGAATTAAATTCTTTGTTATTGGCCATCACTGATTTTGTTGGAATAATAAGATAGAGCATCCTGGGAGACAGAGGGGACTCGGCAACTTCTTATGGCTCTATTTTCCCTCTCTTTGTCCAGGCAGCTCTTGAATATAAGCAACCTTCTGGTTTACATGCATAGAACTGTCAGATATGTGCCTCTGTGTGTTTTTGGAGCCAGGCTCCTTGCTAACTGCTGCCTGTTTTGCATAGATGGGTTGACACAGAGTGTCTGTGGAGGCAGTTAAGCCTTATTTATCGGTGTTTTGTGTCACACAAGCACCATGACCAGCCAGACTCTGACAGGAGCTGTTGCACGTTGTCTGTAATTGGTCACAGCCCTCGAGGTGGGGACTTGAATTCTCAAAGTCGATGGAGTCAAGGAAGTGTCAGAAGAGAACTGGAGGGCAAAAGCTTCCAAGCTTCTCCTATACAGTGCCGCATTGGAAGGGACTTGTGGACACTGTGCTCACTTCGGATGGAGTTTCCCAGTTTCTGCACTTTGTGAAGTACATTTACTCTGAGGGTTTGGCTTTCAGAAATCTCAGAAATTTCAGAAGCTTTGAAAGGTAAATTAAATTACCACCAACTACGCTGCTTGCTTTCTTTTAAACTGAACACATTCTTCTCAAATTGAAATATAATTATGGACCTGATGTACTCTGAACATTTCATTTATTCAAACTGAAAATTATATTCTCTGCAAGCTGCTTTAAAGCCAAAATAAAAAACCCAACCTAATTATAGCAGCAGTGTGGAGGAAGTCTGCTAGGATATTGTATGATACATTTTGACAGCTGCTTTTTACTGGAAGGTTGTCAAGACCCTCACAGAAATGTTTTGAAGTGCTTAAAATGGGTGAATCCAGAATCTGTAGCTGTTCCCAGCGGAGTCAAGGACTGGTGCATTGCATTGGGCTGGGGCTAGAGCCGTGGGCAAAGGCATGTTCTCATCTTTGCTGGGCTTCTCAGCTGCATTCAGGAGCTTTTGCTGAAGTTGTAAAGGATAGAACTGAACCTTTCTTTGGCACATAGAAGAAGCCTCCAAAAATGTTCATTGGAGGAGAGGCATTTCAGATATTTCTAATTTTAAAGCTTTGGCATGGTGGTTCACTATTATACTTGTGGTCTGTAGGTCAGTGGCAGATGAGGTGGTTAGAACAGTGACTAAATCCATCCTTTACCCCTTCCTTTCTTCCATAGCTGTTGGCATGGTTATGTGCAGTCCTCAGACTTGGCGAATGCTGGCAGTTTTGGCCCCATGGTAACTGGGTCTCTGTGCATGCCAAGCGTGAGGAGCAGAGCCTGGTCCACCTCTCCCTCAGCCCTGCTGTTGGCAGCACGTTGTCCAGCACTGCTGTGGTGTCTGGTAGCTGGTGCCCCTCGCTCCGCTGGCCTCACGGCCGGGAGAAGCCACTCTGCTGCCCCTGGCCGGGAGGGCCGTGCTGGCTGCGGACTGCAGGGCACAGGCTGCCAGCGGGGCCTGACACGGCCTCCCTCCAGCTCGGGCAGCAGCACAGCAAAGGGATGCCCGAGTCTCTTGCCTTGTCTTTTGGGTAGGGCATCGTGGCATGGTTGGGCACCTCTGACTGCTGGTTCCCATATGTTCTCTGTGGCTGAGCGGTGGGAACGCAGGCCTGTAGCAGGCGGCACATCAGCCGCTGCATCAGATGGTGAGTCACACCTGCTCCAGGGAGCAGAGACCCATCCTCACCACGGAGGGTGACCCGAGGAAGGGCGTATGCGTGGCTGGCTGGTCAGAAAGGGAGAACCTTTCTGCTTTCGTGCTGCTGCATATTTAGTCCCCTCCTTGCTGCACGCAGGTCCCTGGCACCAGTGCCAGAGAGTCTTATCAATGCATCTGGTGATAATCCTAGGGGTGGTATTGGACGAGTCAAAGGATAAGGAATATTCAAGAACCTTGTGTACATTTTGGTGACTGGCACTTTGTTCACAGTGAGGATAGTAGATGGCTTTGGCTTCTTGGGGGATCACGGGGCAAATGGTGTTCGATGGCCCTGCTGGAGAAGCATGGTTTTGACTCTTAAAAACCCCGAAGAACAGACAGGAAGGAAGGAAAAGGCAAAGAAAGAACTTGGGAATTCTCTTCATCCTGTGGAGATGGCAGTTCATTCTGGGCTTTTTGGAGCATTGGCTTATTCAACATGTTTGAGGGAATGCTGAAAAGAAAAAAAAACTGCCCTGAGTATGGGTTCAAGGCAAACTTGTCTATTGAGGTAGCCAAAAATCCCCTTTCTTTAGAGGGCTGCCAAAACAAAAGGTAGAGGCAGTGGAGGACTGCAGTTCAAAAGGAGGAAAAGATGTTCCTGACAATGGAACTGCGAATGGTGGATGTGATTTTCTCTTTAATAAAAGTTAAAGTGTCAGTCTTTCCCAGAGTGTCTTTGGTGCCAGATCATATGTCTAATGGTGGCATGCATCTGGATAAGGAAAATCGGAATTAATTACATCCTGTGTAGTAGCTGTCATTGTTGAATAGAGAACTTTTCCTGGGAGATTTAATAACCTATGTTGTTCTTAAAAAGAAGCAGAAAATATTTTCTTGATGCCCCATATAGGCAAATTAATCAACAAGTTACACCATGTGTGATTCTGGCTCCGAGGCTGAATGCATTTAGGGATTCACTTGTTCAACAAATGCTCATTTGCATCAACTGACATTGAGTCAGACTTCAGGGGAATCAGATTTGCTTTGATTTAGCTGAACTGTGAAGTACATTTGAGACTTTTTTTTTTTTTCAAACTGTCTGCTGGTATGAATTCCAGAAGTGTTTACTGGAATTTCAACCGAGACATGACAGAACTATCCCAGGTGGCCTCTTACTTGTTGTTTTTATTAACATCATTATTCTAAGACTATAATTACTTGGAAAATACTGATAATTAGAATTACCACATGGCTTAGCAGGAACTGAGGAGCCTGCTTCTCCTTTTGCATAAGCAGTTTGGTCATGTCTGTCCTTGGTTTCACGCCGGGAGTTGTGTTTGCAAGCGGGGCTCAGGGCTCGGGGTCCGTTCATTGGCAATGAACGTGAAGTCTTTGATGTGAGAATGTATCCCACCGCCCAGGGACATCATCGTGAGGATTTTTGGTGGTTGTGTGTTAATGTTTCTGGCTTCTGCGGAAGAAATGCCTTTTGTGAGGGGATCTGTAACTGACATTTCCAAGTCTTTAGGACAGAGAATTCTTAGGACTTTTTTGACAGATTTGCATGTACTGCATCCAGCCAACACTTGAAAGAAGGAGTTGTATTTAAAGCTTCACTTTGGATCCAAATAATGAACATAAAAACACAAGCACAGAATGTGGCCTGCTTAGGTCACCTGTTTGGTTTCAGCTGTCTGAAATCAGCTCTCAGTAAGTTATGTGTTCCTACCCTGGCTGCATTGCAATTGTTTTTCTCTTATTAATATGCGATTTAGTTAAATGTCAGTGTTTTTAAATCATGTGCACTAGATTGTGAGGGTCTTGTTCAGTGTTGAAGGGCTGTTTACTGTAGTTCTGCTCTCTGGCACTCTGAGGAGCAGTGACCTGCTGGGCATTTTCCTAAGATCCTTTGGAAGCTGTCGTCGTGCTCTTGCAAAGCTTCATCACCACGTCCGCCGGAGCATTGCAGTGATTTGAGAGTTAGTGATTTAACTCGCAGCGGAACTTGGCATTTGGCTGGGTTATGAGTTGTAGAAGTTGGCTTGATCACTGATTTATAGATGTCGAGAAGATGTTGAACAACGATTTTTGAGGAGCAGTGTAAACAAAGTATGTTTATATTAGCGATTCTTTGATGTGAAAATCTATTCAGAAGGTGCCAGGGTGCTATCTGAGAACAGCATCAAGACCATCCCGATACGTAATTTCGCAGCAGGCATTTCCTGCTGTTACTCCGTGGGGTTGCACCTGGTCTGTGGCACAGCTGACAATGCCTGTCCAGGTACAGCCGTTAATGAGCTTTTCACCAAGCTAAGAAGGTTCTCACACAACAGCAAAGTGGGATCAGGTGAGCTGCTCCGAGCTGGCCCTGTTAGCATCAGCCTTGGGCAGACTTCCTAACGGTCAGGAGTGGTGCCCCAGGAAATGGAACTTCTTCCTAACCAAGACGGTTTTGGGAAGTGCTCAGGATTTGCTAGCACTTACGATTTCAGATGAGAAGTAAGAGCAAAGTTGCAATTACCCCTCAGGAACAAATGGTATAAGGTACCTGAGGGGAAGGTGACCAGTGCAAAGTAACCTCTGTGGTTTCAGTTGTGTTTCTCTGGGCTATTGAACGTTTGGAAACATTTCTGAGTAACTCGGCTACTTTTTAAACTTCATCTTAGGCTGTCTTGGCTCTGCTTGTCTTTTCAGATGCATGGCTTATATTTCCAGCTGTATTTCAGACAAACTGGTTGGCTGAGGGGTTTCACTGATAACAGGCAAGCAGGGTGTTCTTGGGAATGCTGCTGACAGGGAGACTCGCATGGAGTTACCAGTTGGATTTCATTAGAAATGCAGAGAGATACTTTTCTCAAGAGGGTTTCTGGTCTACTTATGCTTTTTTTCCACACAAGGGGCAGACCGCACAGGACAGCTTAGGAAGCTATCAAATGTGTGGAGTTCATACAGGCTGAAGTTCTTTCATCTATGCAAACGGTACAGGGATGAGGCGTGCTGATGGAGCATGGTCAGAACAGGTCTATAATCATGATTTAGCTGCTAATCGCTGAGCCCCACACGAGGTCAGGTTTCTGATCTGTACTTTCCAGGGCTGAAGGTTATTGGCTGCTTTGCTTGAAACCCGAGAGTTAAATTAATCGGTGCTGTGGATGCCAGGGCAACACGAAGTACCGAAGGCCTCTCCACAAAACTCTGATTCCACATGGCAGTATCTCCTTCCGCATCTGCAGCGGGCTGTGAAAAGAGCCTGGAAATTCATAAACTTAAAGAAGTAAGAAAATGGGAGCGATGCTATGCAAGTGTACCTGTTGGCCCAGGATTCAATTTCCTGTACTCTAGATGAAGTGGATGACCAGGATATGCAAAGGAAAGCTACCAACAGCAAAAGGGAGGCAGTGCTCAGCAGAGGAGCACGTGGAGAGTGGGGGAGTTACGGTAGAGAGGGCCAGAGCTGCGAACTCGCTCCGATGAGATCACAGGAGGGCAGCGGTGGCTGCTGCAAGCGCACGCATCCAGGGCCCCAGAGGCAGCACGGCCATGTGCTGTTAACTGAGTCTGAGATACCAGCATGTGTTTGACTGGTCACAGGAGGCTGTGGTGTGACTGGGGAGACAGAGATGTTGTGCTCTGGTTTTGTACTTGAAAGCCTGTTTCCCCCTAAGAAGTCTGTCCCTTCACAGCCAATAGAGGCAGGCTGGGCACTTGGGGGAAGACTGCAAAGGACTGATATAGGGCAGTGTCTCTCTTTCTCCTTTACTTCGTTCTCCCCTCTCCAGTCATCTGTCTTCTCTGTGAAGAAACAAGAGCAGTTCCGTAAATGGAGCCTTGGGTAATGCTGTCTGTCCCAGTGTCACTGGGGTTTAATCAGTGCAAGGCTCTGCATGCTCCACAGCTTCTTGGTGCTAGCGAAGGAGGAGCCAAGCAGCAGCACTTCTCCTCTGGCTTTGATGTTGGAGTAGCGGCGACTTTGGAAGAGCCTCTGAGGAAATCTCTGAGATGTGAAGGAGAAACCCTCAGAACTAGGTCCTCTGGAGAGTACTTCCTCAGTCCCTTCCAGTGAGGGCTTGGTTTTCCATGCCTGCAGTAAAACCTGTTGGCAGCACAGCACACGCTGCCAGTTTTGATCATAGCTTGCCTGGAGATGGATGTTCTGGGGAGGTCGAGTGCTGAAATGGGGGCAGGAAATAGTTGTGAAAGAGACCAGAAAGTAAATAGCTTTGACCAGTGTGAGGCAGCTGTGACAGTGGTTTCTGGTGCACTTCAGCTCGGGTTGCTTGGCCAGGACAAGCGCGGTACAGTCCGGCGGTGCCAGTGACACAGCCTCTGCTGAGCTGCAGAGGGCAGCCAGAGCGAGTGGTGGTGCACATATTTCCTAGGAAAAACCTCCTCCCTTCCTGGGGCAGCACAGTGCGATTCTGTTTGGCTCTGTGTTGCTCCCTGCTGTCCCATGCCAGCAGCAGGACGGGTGGGAGGGTCAGCCATCAGGGCTGGGGAAGGAAGGAGCACCTCTGTCCAAGCTGCAGCCATGACAAAAGTCCCTCTACAACTTCAACACTGTTGGTGATCCCACTGTTCATTTTTCTCTCTTTTTTTCATGTCAAGAGAGCTGTTGAGGGAACAAAAGCCTTCAGCCTGTCAGCCCCATGAGCTGCACCTGTAAGTTATTTAAAGATGTGGCTGTTGAGTATCTCCTTTGTATGACAGATTTGGAACCAAATGTGTGTGAGTCCACGGAACGGGCTTGGTTCAGTCAACCAAAATTACAGGGTAGCTCTAGTTTTCCCTTTTTTAATTGATGGCAGAGTTTTAATGTGGTCATAGTACAAAGTCATGTGATTTATAATGAGATGGACTAACCGCTGACTTACGCCTTATAAATCCACATGCATACCTTCCAGATGCAAGGCAGAGAGCAGTAAGACATCTTTAGGATGTATTGACGAGGCTATTTTCTGATAGAAAATATGCACCTGGCCCTAAATTCCACTGACGTGGTATTTTAGGAGAAATCATCAGGCGAAGATGTGCTTGACAAGCCCCTATGTCTATTTTTAGGCAGTTCTGTCAAATTCAGGGCAAACATGTCTCTTTTTTTTTCCCCTTCCAACTATGTTTGCTGCCAGATTCTTCTGACTAGTTCTGGGCTGCTGGAGCTTCACATGAAGCCATCTGCACAGCGGCACCACCCTGTAATTACACAGAAAGAGATCTCCGACCTCAGATTGTGCTGGTAGATTTGTTTGCAGGGCGTTCCACATGTGGCACTCGCACCCACCTGGGCCAGAGCGGCAGTTTGGTGAAGCAAATCCACTTTGGGCTGCTTTCACCGTGTGAGGAATTGTTCCTGGAGTAATTAAAATCCTCTTTCCAAAAACCCCAAAGGTCCAACGCACAAGGGTGTCATGTGCCATACAGTGGAGGTCATCCACAGGCTTCAACACCAGCAGGTTCAATTAAGAAGTCAGATCTGCCATCTTCCAAAGTCAGAGGTTTTTCCTTGGCTTTTGTTTTGTTTGTTTTCTACATGAGCTTTTGGGATGTTTGGTCAGTGTAGGTTGCTTTTTTCAGTCTGTGTTCTGTCTTCCCTTTTTGTTAATTACTGGTACTGTAGTTATGCCCTCTGTGAGGGATTCTCACTTCTGACCCGTTCCCCATGCTTGATTGGACTGAGGGGTGGATTTCTCTCTTGCCATGACAGAGGCAGAGGCATTTCAGTGGTGCTGAAAGTAATTGAAGTCTATTTTATAATTATAGGTTTTACCAAACTAAGAATCTTAGGAGCATGAATGCTAAGAGAGAAATTGACTTTCCCAAAAGCTGCTTTGCTTGCAGGCGCCTTCCTTAAGGCAGAGTTGAATTGGGGCACTCTGCCCAAGGAAAGTGGCAGGAAAAATATGCTGGATACTCAGCATGCTGTTTCTGTGTGTGTTAAATTTGGTATTTATTAATGAAAATCTGCAAACAGCTTCTGCAACTTGCCGAGAGGTGTTAGTGAAAGCTCTCTGCCCTGAAGAGTTTGCAAACTTCCTTTCCAAGCCTACCCCTGCTCCGTATCCGTGCAGAACCGTGAACTCGTGCTCCCTGGCCTATCCCCCTCCCCTGAACTGGGGAACAAAACTGTAACTGGCCCGATCTGCAGGAGTGAGAACTTCTCCGTGGTCTCTTCCAGCAGTGCCAGCATTGCGTATACACAGGGAATACAGCTGAGGCTCATGCCCTGAGGCTGCCAAGCAGATTTTACAGATGTTTCAATAAACAGCATTTTTAAAAAGGAAAAAAAAAAGGGGAAGTCTGGGAATGACTCGTTCATTTCAGCGGTTGGAGGCATGACATTCATTACAGTCAAATCTGTTCAAATATCCTTGACAAATACCAGGAAAGAGTGTTCTGTAGACAGGTGGGTTGTTTTTAAGAGGTCACTCCTTAAACAAAAAAAAAAAAAAAAGAAAAAAGGAAGAGACAGGCTGTGAGGATTGCTGTCCCTTCTGTCCTCTGGGAGAAGCAGCATGGCTGCAGGGAAGTGCTGCAGGTGCAGGACAGGAGCCGCAGTGTGGCTCGGGCTTGACCTGCCCTCTGGGCAGGGAAAACTCTGTGACATCGACAAGGTGTGGCCTTTGAGAAGTCCTACCTCCTGAGCAGGTCATGCACAGTTAGGCAGATGCACGTCAAATCCTGTTTTTAATTAGCATTTCCAAATCAACAGCTCAACTGACTTCTGTGCCTGGTGACAGGGGAAATGAGTGTGCTGTTATACGATCAAAAGCATCTAAACTCTCATATGTTAAAAGCAAGACACTTTTGCTTTGCTCTGATTTTACTTCCATTCTTGTCTTTCTCCTTTGAGTTAATTTTGGGTTTCTTTCCCCCTTTTGTGGAAATTTGAGAACTCTGGTGGAGATCTGAGCTGCTTTTCATGTTCTGCAAATCTTTCTAGGGCCAGGGATTTTAGTTACGTTTTGACTGACCTGAGTAAAGCTGGTTTTTAATTGTATCTATAAACCTTAAGCCATCAGTCAGTGCCTGCTCTGTCTGGCATGGGTTTTTGCCATGGTCCTTGAGGTCTCGTAACTTGAGGAGAGTTGAAGTGTGATCACACAGCAAATGTTTGTGGAGCTACTTGCAGCTGTCATCATACCTGGAGTTCAGCTCTCCTGGGTTTTGTGTCAGAGTATGTTCTGCTGTGTGGTTTGATTCCTGCTTACTCTCCTAGGGTCCATCAGAACTGGCATCAGAAAAGGAGAAAGAGACATTTAGCAAACCATGCCTCATTATGCCTCGTTGTGACTAAATTTGGGAAAGAGCTTGCTCTGCTACTTTTGGAGAAGAACGTGGCCGTAGCTGCTAGCACCAGTCGGCCCCTCTGCACCTGCCAGGCACAGGCAGCTTTCCAACTGCCCCAGAGGCCAGGGAGGAGTACAGGGAGGGAGGCTTCGGAAAAGCAAACACTCGTGTCCGCAGGATGGCTGCCTTGAAGTTGTTATTGTGGAAGCGCAGGCGACCAGGGGGTGACGTGCTCATTTCAGTCCCCACTGTTCCAGAGGAAGGCTCCTAAAATCTGAACAAGTCATTGCTGTTTCAGGATGTTTGGTTCCCACGTAGCCTGGCCTCTGGTATCAGGGTGGGTTGCATGTATCTCCTTAGGGAGGATGGGCTTAGAAAATTAGAGTCTCTCAATGGCAATGACTTTGGGCGCTGTTGCTGAAGAGTGGGAGCATCAGGCAGAGCCCTGACCCTGTGTTTTGCCTCGATGGCTGGAGCTGAGATTGTCAGAACATTGTGTTTGCCAAGGTGGTGGGACATCCTGGGGTGGGCACAGGTTTTGTTTGTTGAGAACAAAATAACGCTGGGTTTTATAGATTTGCTGGCCAAGATGGACCCCACGTCTTGTGGGGCAGAGCCCTGATCTGGAGAGGATGTGCTCCCATGCAGGGCCGGGCTGGGGGACCCTCTGCTCACCCAGCAGCTCAAGCAGGGGAATCTGTTCCCCTCACGTAACTTCCCCCCTCCTGTTTTTGACTCATTTTGAAAGTGAGAACAAAAAAAGCATACACTCCCTGCAAGTTCAAAGGTATGCAAATCAATCCTTTACTATTTTGACAGTAATTTTTTTCCACTGGAAAGCAAATTATACAAACGGACTTGTGAAAAGCCAAGGCCTCAGAATTGGGCAGAGGCCGCGTTCCTGCAGCGCGAGGTGAAATGGAAACGCAGCACACCTGCCCACAACTGCCTCCCTGCCACGCGTGTTCTGTGTGGGCTGCGGCTGCCAAGCCAAACAAGCGGCAGTGTTTCAGTAGCACCTGCGGAGGAGCGGGGCTGGCCCCTGTCAGCAGAGCCCCAGCCCCAGGTTCCGCTGCACAGCCTTTATTTTACTTTCCCTGACCCATTTTTGCAGAGCTGTTGGTGACGGCCTGGCCGGCGTCCCTGCGCACACGGTCTGGGGATGAATGCTGGCGGCTGGTGCCCCTGGACACCTGCAGCACCTGCACAATGGGGGATTGTCCATCCCGCGGGAGCCGGCACACGGGGGGAGCCTGCTCCGGGCCAGGGGTCCAGCCAGGCACGTGTGGCCGGACAGGAGTCAGGCAGGGCAGGTCTTGGGGCCCAAAGAGTTTCTTGGTCAGTTAATAGAAAGTACATCTGATGTTTGCTTTCCATCAGAGGAAGAACAAGGATGACCAGGATGCAAATACAGGAGCCCTCTGTGCAGCACTGCTGTTGTTGTGGGGGCAGGCTCGTCTGTGGAATTTGGTGTGGTATTTGGGTGGGCTTTAGCAGTCCCTAACCCCGACTTTAGGTATACCTGTATTATTCTATTTTCTCACGCCTTACTACTGATTCATAAATCAGGTGTTTTCCAGGGAAGATACTTGCATGCCTGTCTGACAGGGACGCTACAGGACAATAAGGGTGGAATTTTTTCAGCTTAAGCAATATTTTTGGACTTTTGAAAGTTGACATTCCAGGGAAAAAAGGCTGCATTTCTTTTCACATACTTTCCAGGCTAAAATCTTTTGCTGGTTTGTCTAATGGTTTACCTGTCTAATAACTGCTCCACCTGTTATCCTGCTTAGCAGGATAAATAGCAGTGTATGTTTTCAGTGAATCACGTAGCAAAGTAACAAACGGCCCAGCTCTTTTCTGAATGGCCATTTCCTGTGGCCCTGTGCGCCAGTGGCAAACCTGTGGTTACAAACCTGTGCGAATTGGGAACTGAGTATGTTCAGCTACACTTGCAGTAACTTCTGTGCTCTGACCTGCATCCTGGAGCTCACGGGGAAGAGTTAATTCAAAAACTCAGTAGCTGTAATGGCCCTGCGTCCCCTAAGTCCATCATCCTGCCTCTTGGCTGGGCACTACGGAAAAATGGTACTTGGGACTTGGTAGAGGGATTTGGAGGAAGCACTTGGATGGGCAGTTGGTTTGTGTAGCAGGCATAAAAGGCCATCCCAAGCAACCAGCACCCTCCGTTCTATACTTTGCCTCCCATGGGATGTCGGTAGTTAAGCTGGTGGCAGCCATGTTCAGCCGTGACACACAGCAAGGCTCGACGATGCCGTGTTCTCGGCCGGCTCCTCAGTGGGGAATGTGGTTCAGAAGGTTTTGTGCATTTGGGCGAGTGACTGCTGGCTGAGATGGCAGCTCTGCAGGTTGTTCTTCCCTTGGCTGTCTCTCTTTGTGTGCTGAGTTTTGCTTTGGTTTTGTGTTTCTCAGTCCACTAAAAGCCTCGTAGTTCCTCAGTGGCTGTAAAGAAAAGCTTGCTTCCCAGAAAGGTCCCAGGAGGCATCTGCAGGTCCCTGTTTTTAATAGGTCTCGATTGCAAAGCAACTCCTGTCTCCCAGTCCTATATTTAAATTTCCGTGGGATGGGGAGTCCTCCACTGGTTCTTTTTCTTTTTTTTTCTTCTCCTTTCATGTTGATTTCCTTTTCTTCTCCCCACAACATGTTCCTGATATACAGACAACTGCCTTCATGCTTCTGCTTCTTTTCTTGCCATGTCTCTTCCCTGTACACAGAATGTTGCCTGCAGCAGGTCCCCTTCATTGACCTGGAGAGCACATGACCCTCTGTCCCCCTGTTCCCCATCAGCTGGATCCAAAGGCTGGGGCTGCCTTCTCGCTGCTGAATGAGTAGATTCTGCCTTCTTTGTGCGTCTCTGTTTTTAATAAGCTTCTTTATTTTAATGCTCACAGCATTAATCTAAACTTGCTCTCTCAGCAAGCTGTTCTCAGCCAGAAGATTGTTTTCAAACTGAGGCAACACCCTGTTTACATAGATAGGCAAATTCACAGTCCACAGAGCTTCTTCCAGTCAGAGCAGCTGTTGAATGCTTCGTGTAAGGGCAGCACATGGTTCACATGCACAGAAAACAGTTCTTCTTCTGAAGGGTAACCCTTTTTTTTAGTTATTTTTCTTTTTTATATTTTTCTTTCCCTGAAGAGTTGAAAGCTAGAACATCTGCTTCTTGGCCAGCCATTCTTTCCCACAAATGTTGCTTCCCGAGTTCAAAAAGCTGGGTTGGGTTATTGTGTGTGGACACATCTCAGTGCCCGTGTTTCTGGAATCTGCCTGGGAGCACACCAGGGAGCACAGGGAGCTGGGAAGCCAGGCAGGCTCCGCTGGGGCCCCGTGTCTCATGCCGCGGGGTCACTGTCTGCTCAAGGGACAGTGTATTGGTGCCATGCCCCGCCTCCCTCACCCAACCTAAACTGAGCAGAAGGTAAATGCCCAGCTGTACGTCTGTGCATGGCGCTGGTTTGGCTCCAGGGAGCCAAAAGAACGGCTCAGCACTTCATTCCTGCATGTGCAGTGGAGATGGTCAGAGCACCTGGGTTACAGATATGAGGGGAGGTCCCATCTGTGACTACTGGTACCCACTGGTATTTCGATTACGTGTAACCTGAGCTGCAGGTGGCAAAGAAGGCCAAACACGGCACAACAAAACTAAACTGCTCCTCATTAAACATGTGTTTCCACTGGAAATGTATTTTACATCCGTCCCTTTTGGCCTAACTGCTCTTATTCCCCTGGACCCCCACCTGAGACACTGTCCATGTGAAAAGAGCTTCCTCTGTGATTTACTAATTGGCTTCTAAATACTGTCTGTCCCTGCTGTCCTGTCATCTACCCTTGGTCTGGTGTGCTGTTAAAGGACACGTTCCGAGGTAGTTCCAGCAGACAGCAAGGCTGGTTTCTTTGTGTTTGCCTATATTTTCTGTCCCCAGCTGCACTGCACCTGAGCACCTGTGCACTGCAGTGATCTCAAAGCAAGTGGAATCACTGTGCTCTCCAGTTTGTTTGCTGTCTCGTAGGTCCCAGCCCAGCAAAGTCTGGGCACATTTAAAATTCAAAGGTATCTAGTGTGTAGGACATGCCCAAAGCTGCATGGAGGAGGCGCTGAAAGAAAAGTCTCTATTAAAATGCTTTCTTTACAAGTAGGAAAGAAAAGCTCCAAAGACAGAGGCAAGTGAGGGGTTTGTATAGAGCTTAAAGTTTTCCTAATTGACACCCATACCTTTTAATCTTGAAGAGGTCCCTGAGGGTTTTCCCCCTCTCAGGAATGATCACTGGCGTTAGCCGTCCCACTCACTTGGTTGGCCCAGAGCAAAGGTCTGAGCTCTGGAGAGCTCGCCTGCTGCATCACTTTCTGAACAAATGAAGATGGCCACCTGGTATGTGGGAATGAGCACAAGTCTGAGGTCTTTCCTTGAAGGCTGATCTGTATGAACAGCTTTTCTTTCGTAAGCGGCATTGCTCAGCAGCAGAGCGACGCCACAGATTGGACTAACCGTGTTAGGGGCCACGCAGGGCAGGTGCTGCCTATGCCAGGAGATGGATGGGGCGTGGAAGAGCCACGTGCTTGGCAGGTCTCTCCATTGTTTGTTACTGATAGCACAGAACTTGGTTTCGTGGCTGTGCAAGCTGTACTTGATTTTGAGGGCCGCTGGGTGGAAAAACACACTTAGCGGCATGGTCTGGTAGGGCTGTGTGCTGAAAGGCAATAGAACTGTTCAAATAATCCATGTGGTTAAGGAGATCAGTAAATGCCTGGATGAATTGGTTATTCACAGTGGTTTGCTGGTTTTCTTTAATCTGGTTTGGGTATGACAGGTTGATGTTAGGCCTTTCCAAGCATCACAGGCATACACTCCTGAAGAAATGCGCTCCTGTTTAGCACAGCCAAGCGCAGCTCCTTAGAAGTGCTCTGCTTTTGTCCACAGGAAGCAGCAGCCGCAAATTGGAATAATCAGAGCATTTGCATCCAACAGTATTTGTCTACTGTAAAACTGTATTACTGGAAATGGAAGTGAGAAAGGCAGGGAAATGTAGGATCTAGTTCTGTTCCAAACGACAGCTTGCCAGTCTTGAACTTTGTCTGCTGCCTCAGCCTCTTCCCCATGGAGAGATTTATATTTATAGGAACTTACCATAAATAATTAAATGAAAATATATGGCATTGACTCCACTGAAACTCCAAGAACTCCGCAGTCCTTGGTGAAACCTCACTTCTGTTTGCCTCTAGCATCTGAGCAGGGAAGAGGGAAAGGAAACTTTGTGTTGCATGGTGGTTGTCTTAGCTCCCGTCCAACTCAACGCTTTTCTTTTACTCTGTTTTGCTCAAAATTACAGTAAGTATAAGTCACTTTATTCCAGTGGTAAATAGGTTCAGTCATTAGGCCTAAAAGCTTTGTGTACACGTGCCTTTCCAACCCCATCACAAACAAAAGCTTTTTCGCCTTTTGCCATATAAATTCCTGAAAACTTAGGGGTGGACATGAAGCACAATCTTTGCACTTAGTAGAATTTGTTGTGTGAGAGACAAATCAGAAGAATAATGAGACTTTTGGGAGATGATTTCCCTCTCTGTGAATTTTGTGGAATTTTTATTCTCTTTTGGTTACTTTTCTGTCAACAGCTTTATCGTTTTGGGAGGGAAAAGTGCAAATTTGTATGAATCTTCTCAGGGCAAAAAGGTGCAGCACAATGCAAATTTGAAAGAACTAAAGAAAATTCAACTGCTTCATAGTTGAATAAGTGAATGCTTCTGGGCGATTAGAAATGAATCGCAGGTGAGGAAAGAAGTGATGTTGACAGATGAGAAGGATCCAAGACCTGTAGTTTTGAGGAGCAGAGCTCTAAAAGGTACCTGTAACATGTGGCACTTCTGTTATTCTGCTTGCTCTCGTAGAGGCTGTAAAGCGATGCTGTGGTAGTCTGCTCGCTTGCCTGAGCTTTGGGTTGATTTATAGCTGATAATATCTGAACAGTTTCTAGAAAGTTGGTTTTGTAAGCAGAAGGTCCTTGCGAGGTAGCCTTCAGCTGGACGTTGCAGGTGGCACTGCAATATCTCCCGCTTTACTTGACGCTCACGTCACAGTGCACGAGCCGGGGCATTGGTTTAAAGCTGGGACTCCCTCTCAGGTGCCGGGCGTACAGCTGCGCTTGTGTGTGCCTGTGGCCGCAGTGCGCAGTGCCCTTGCTCTCTGCTGGGGACAGTCTTAATTTATCTCTGAGCTCGTACCTGGCGCTGCAGAGGCATAAGCCAGTTGTTCTGAACAGAGGGGTGCTGAGGATAGGGAGCAGACTTGTATTTCAACATGGTCAGAAGTACTGCAGGAGATTCTTCTGGCTCTTCTCATCAACAGCATCGAGGGTACAAAACTGCAAAATGAGTAACACATGTTTTGATGGAATTAAATGTGAAATTGGAAAAGGAAACGTGTCTCAAGTACAACAAAGGCTTGCCAGATAAACCATTACACTCTAGAAATCTGCTGCTGTTAAAATAAAAAATGTTTTTTGAAAGAGTTCCATGTGGTACTGTTTCCATTTTCCCATGTTCAAAAAAGAAGTATCACTTGATTTCAGTTGAGTAAAAACAAACGTGTGCAGCTAACAGATACTCTTATACCTCACCTGCGTAGTGACCTCTGCTTTCCGCCCTTAGGGTTTTTTCTGTGGATTCCTGAATGCAACAACCCTCCTGTCCACCGGTTCTTTTTGCTTTTTGAGTGGGGTAATGTGAGATAAAGAATTGTCTTCTGCCAACCTCCCTCTGTTCAGCCGCCCTGCCCTAATCAGCATTGCTTCTGGGCACAGATTTTGCTCTGCTGTTTGTTTGCTTGTATTTAAATTATCAGATTTTTGCTCTGAAACTCATTGGCTGTTAGGACTGAAACAGTACGAGGATTGTCTTGCAAGAGAGAGGGCTGGTGAAGCCTGCTGCATTCTCCGGTCAGGACATGGGGCAGAGGCGTGCAGTAATCAGCTCCCAGCCCAACACCTCTCTGAAAAATGTCTGTTGAATATTAGGTTGAGTCAGTTTAGCTTTGGCTGCAGAGATACATTCCAAATAAAATAGTGTTCTCACTCTTCCTACCTTTGTCGGGTGGTCATTGCATGGAGAGTAGCACTGGCCAAACAAACCACCCTTGCTGAAAATAGGTGTCCAAGGGCATTAGACTGTTCGAGGGTGGTGTATGTGGCAGATACAGCCTGGGACCTGGGCAAAAAACCTTCCCAAGTACATCCTCGTGGGAGTCTCCTCTTCCCACGGGTTAGAAAGTAAGAACCATCAACAGCTATGTGCAGCGTCATGCACAGTCAGGCTCCTGGTGACAAGGTGGAGGGTATGCAGGAGTTTAACATGCTTTCTTCATTATCCGAGAGGGGTTTCTGTAAATCAAATCGCTGCCAAGCCTCCTCCATCAAACCCTCTTGTGTGTTACGGAGCCTGAAAGCAGGACGGAAGGTTGGAGGGGCCAGGGTGACTGGTGAGGGGTCTGGGTGGTTTTTTCAGGGGTCGGTCAGCAGGGAAAGACACAGAAATCTCTCAACGCACGTGAGGTGGGAAGCAAAAATCCGGGTTTTGTGCTTTTAAATCTCAGGGGTGAACAGACAGTTGTTGTTTAAGACTGAAATAAGAACAGGCCTGAACATAACATTGTGTTTGCTTTGCATAACTAGTCCTTTCTACATATTAGGATTTCATTAGTTACTCATAAAGAAGCCTTTTAAAATCCTTGTTGTCACATCCATCAAAGGGGAAATGTCCCCTTTGTATTCAGTAGGTATGCTTAGTCCTGGTTGCTCTGAGTGGAAGAAGCCTCATTTCATGTATGTTTCAACCACTTTTATCATTCCTTGTGTAAAAACTAGGGCACACTGCAAACTCGATGGACAGGTCAGCGGGTTCATCCCTTCTAGAGGGAGAACGTAGCTTCAGGCAATGTTTCATTTAACTTCTTTCCTAAAAAAAATGGAGGAATATGGGGGTAGAGCATCTCCTATATCTGGAGTTTTATAGGTAGAATGTAGCACATGCAAAACTGCATTTGAACCTTCCCACTGAACATAAAGGAACGTTCAGACTATGTGTCAGGACAGCTTGTTTGCTTTATTTATGTGTCTGTGTGTGCACAGTAGTTACTGAGGTTCCTATAATATTGAGAAAGCTTTTGGACAGATGGAGGGACAGGTATGAAGAAGCCCAGGAAGAAAGGCTTGGCTACTACCGTACTGATCTAAAGGTTCTTGTTGGCAGAGAACTTAGCATGTCCCCTGGAAACCTTTTTACTGAGTGGGTAAAAACATCCTGTTTCTTGGATCGAGTCTTAGATATGAAACTTACCTGCTGGATCCAGGATTTGTAGTTGCCTGCCAGGTTAAATACAGCTGGAGGATTAGACAAGTTGTAATTGCATGGGCTGACATCAAAACTGTCTTCAGCCATTCTTTAGTAATCTAAAAAGCATTTGCTTACAGGTAATTGTACAGTGTTGCTTTCTGCCTCTGTTTTCTAACCAGCTCCTTCAAAACGTGTCCAGAATGGTGTTTGCTAATGGGATAATTGACTGTATAACTTAGTGCCTTCAGCCTTGAGTCCTTTATTGAGCTCTGGACCCTTGCCTTTCCTGGATATTCCCTTTCCTGGATACTTTTGCGTTTAGGCAGGTATAAAAAAGCCTCGCTAGAGATGGCTTGTCTACTTCTCAGGCTGAGAGGCTGGGCAAGCATTTCTCTCAGGATGGGTTGTTCCTAAGAGCTGCCATAGCAGTTTCAGTTGTTCCACAATGCTGCCTTCCTAAAGAAGGAGTCTGTCTGGGAAACTGCCTCGCTCAGAGCGGTGCGAAGCCCTTACTCTTGGTCCTGCTTACTCTGAGTCACTCGGGAGACTGTAAATCTTGGATTTTTCAGGAGAGGTTTGTATGGTGTGCAGAGATATCAAATTATCTTTTCAATGTGGAAAACCATACTTAGTTGAAACACATTTTTTCCTTGGCTGTCTGAGGCTGTCAGAAGATACAAAACTTGGTTTTAAGTTTAAGTCTTTGAATCAAATTCTAGTTCACCATACAAAGTAAAAATACTGAACAATGAAGTTTATATGATGTTCATACTTTAAATCCAGAGGGTAATATCAGAGGCTCTTGTATTTGATCTACGTGATTCCTCTGAGTATTTTTGCCATTTTATTGCATCGCCCTATCGAGGGAGTATTATTTATATGAGATAATCCTCATTTGGTTTCAGTTTATTAAATGAAAGGAATGTGTTAGGCAATCAGTTCTTAAGAGGTCTGGAATCTGGACTGTAATTGAATCCATTCCCTCTCAGCTAATTTATGTAATCTGATGAGAAACAAGTGTAGTACAATTTGTTCAAAGAAAATGGAGAATGTTCACTTTATCGAACCATACCAAAAAACGTTCTCTGAATGAAGCAGCGCAGTAAAAGGCAGAGCTTGGGTTCCCTTGTCTGATCTGCTGTACTTGGGGCATCTCTCCTCGTGGAGCCAGGATGGAGGGAATGTCTTGCAGTGGAATCGTACTCTTTCAGTTTTGTGTGAACTGCCTGGCTTATTGGTTTTCCGTGGCAGTGTGCTAGATATGCTGTTTGTTATACTGCGAGCTGGGCAGTGTTTTGTCCTCACGCTTAGCTTGTGGCTGCAGCGCTTTCATTCATTCTTACTGTGTGCACGTTGTTTTCTAAAACAGAGCCAGGTGAGGAGCCGTTTTACTGCAGCACCTGGCTCCTAGATTTTCCCCTGGCCTAATGATGTGAAATCCCTCCTTTATCTCATCAACAGTGAAACTCATTTGCTTTGGGCACAGCACGCATCAGGCTGAGCATGGGCGGTCCGGCGGGCAGGGCTGCGCCCCGTGAGGGATAGGAGTGCATCGGGACACGTGGGCGCTCAGGAGCGGCGCGTTGGGCACTGTTACTGCAAGAACCATCCCATCTGCTTCTGCCCTTCTCCTCTCATCCTTCTGCTGTGGTCTGTTCACTGCAAGTGGGCGAGCACCTGGCAGGCAGTCACTGACTGGGATTGGAATTCCCTCCAATCCTGTTGTATTCTCAGGTATATTCAGAGATACAATCTGGTAATCTGTAAGGACCTGTAGGCCAAGTTGTGGCCAGCAACCCATTCCCAAGCATGGGGCATAAGGCAACTTCTCCCTTCCCTGCTCTACCCCGTGGATTTAAGAGCAGTTTAGAGAGGAGATCTGCTGTTGCCCCACACATCCAGGCCAGAGCGGAAAGGGAAGGAGGCGTGGGCAGTGGGAGTGCCTCTGGAGCACAAAGGCAGTGTGACCCCGTGCAGGGGAGAGGGGTGGTAACGCCAGAGTCCAGCCCAAAGCCTCTGGAAAGACTGGGGTGCTCAGTGGGTGCCTGTCAGTTAGTTGGTGACAGCAGGTAGAGGTTGGAGAGGGTCATGTGCGACAGCGCGTGCCTGGTGGCGGCTGTCACTATGATCTACCAGCTTCCGGGGCACAGGATCTGCAGGGGGTTTAGGTGGGAAAAGACTGTTGGTTATGGAATTCTCTTTTGTTATCAGCAGAGGTTTCTTGGCAAAGGTAATAGGAGTTTGTGCTTATGTTGGAAGATCCACAGTTGGCCCCCTCCTCCAGTGGCCCTGGTGGTGTGTTTGCTGCAGTTGGCTCTGGAAGGGAATCCCCCAGGGGTACCTCACTCTTGGCTGTGTCCGTGGGTTCCATCCATCACACCAGTTTGGTGTTCTGCCGTCCAGCTGCTTCAAGGGAAGTCAGTAGTGTTGAATGTCTGCAAGTCATTGGCTCAGTGGTGCTCATCAGATGCTGTGGATATAGACTATGACTTAAGTCCGAACTTTACTTCCGGAAAAGGTCAAAACATCCTGAGTTTCCAAAATGTGAACTGTCCAGTCCTGGAGGGGATTACCCAGACTCCAGCTCCTAATTTGCAGGGATTACCATATTGCTCATAATGTTGCAGTGTGAAAGAATTCAGGGTTGAGAAAAAAATGCCTGTCTTCAACATCCCATTTTTTTATGGACTTTACTGTGACTGGTAAATTGCACAGGATCTCTTAGACAAGAGCTACAATAGTGTGAGGAGGGCAGCACTTTGTTTTATAGTTCATAAAAACTAGATGTGTTTTTTTTCCTGTTGTTTGGCATCACACTTAATGTTTATAAAACCACTTGGCCCTTTGGTTGCACCTGAGTTCTGGGTTGGTTGACCAAGGTACTAATAGTACCAGGCCAGGTGCTGTTGAGAGTTTGGGGAAATGGGTGGCAAAGGGGTGAAACTGGGGAGCCTGATGAGAACGAAGCCAGGGAAGGGTGCTGTTGCTCCAGACCTGTGGCTGGAGCTACGTGGGGAAAAATATCTTCTCAACATGTATCTGTGACTCAGAGTCTTTTCCTTGCATAATGGTGTTCCCCGTATACGAGACTTGATGTCTGCACTCGCGGATAGCATGCCCTGATTTTTGAAGATTTTCAGTACCTGCACTATAGTTCCTTTGAGTATTTATGTCTCTGTCAGTCATCCATTTGTCTCCTGATCATGCATGTTGCTGTCTCATTCAGCGTCCAAGATTTTTGTCATAGTCTTCACATCTTTTGGAGGTGAAGCAAGGCCACTGTGCTGATGCGAGGAGTTGCTGTACAGGAGTCCAGGGGATAATCCCTAGGAATGCAAGGCAATGGGGAACAAATGTTGGATAGATCCATAGGTAGGAAGTAGCGTACACTCAGACCCAAAGTTTGCATGTGTGAGAAGTAAAATCCATTGCTGCCAACTCTGTAAATGTTTAATTTGGAGATATATGGTTCCACATCTGGCTTGTCTTTAGGTACAGCAAATACGACTTTTCACTTTTAATTTCTCTCTTTTACAATTTCAGCTTCACTCTAATGAGAAAGATCAAATCTCTTCTGAGGAAAGTTGGGCTTTCTACAGCTTTGGAGAAACTAACCATATGTATTTACAATAGGGAAATGGAAACTACTAATTACTGAAATCTTAGGGGAGAAAGAGTTGTGACTTAGGGAAAATGCTATCCTGCCCTCCCTGTATTTTCTCTAGAGAGAATAGAACAGAAGGAAAAAATATCTCAGAAAGCAGAAATTGGCCAAGTGCTTGTCTGGAATGTGATTTGGGTTGAAGCTTCTGTATGCAGTTTAGGAATCAGGAATGATTCACTGCTCCTTACGTGTGAAGACAGTGTCATGATGTGCAGACAGATGCAGAAGGCAGTGAGGCCTAAACACTGTAGCTCCTTCACCTCTCGCTGATTTCCTGAAAATAAAGGCAACGTGTTTGCAGTACTTCCTCATGCGTTCTCTCATTCCAAGGGAGCTCTACAAGCCATGGGGTCACATCCTGGGATCACTTGCGCTGTATATTTAAAATTTATGTTAGCTGACTGAGCGTGTGGGGTGTGGAGGAAGGGGGGCTGCGGCAGCGTGGAGCCCAGCGTGGCACCGTGGAGCCCGGCATGGCACGTTGCCCACCAAGGGCGGCGACCGGCCAGCACCACATGCTCAGGCACATCTGCTCTGGCTCTGCATGCATGGCTCGGGCTTGCGTGGTGGTGACCGGTCTGGGCATTGCCTGTTAATCACGGGCACAAAAGGGGTATTTTCAATGAGGCTGCAGCGTCCCATAGCTCTGGGAGTACAGTCGGGACAGTCTGTGCTGTGGATTTGCTGTCCGGGTGGTACACACGTCAGCCAGAGGCCTGTGTGCTGCTCCCGGGGCTGCTCCTGCAATTGCTGCCACACACAGGTGTCTGAGGATCCACTTCCCCTCTGAGTTCCACCAGGAAATAGCTGTGGCCGAAGGTGGGATGTTGAGATTTTTTTAGTGGATGGCTGAATGGCAAAACTAGTACTTTCTTCAGCTGTCAGCTGTATCCTAGCAAAAATGATGGCAAACTGCTTGTGCATGGAGCCGGTCAGTGCCGGTGTTACTCATGGTGCCAGCTGCTGCAGGTACAGGGGATGTTGTGGCAGACAAGGTGAGGGTTTCTCTGGAGAGCCACCTCTTGCCATAAGCAGAGTTTGTGCCTAACGCTTGGCAGGGCGCAGCGCTGATCTCCGTGAGAGAGAGCCCATGCCCGTGCCTGCACCCAAGAGGCCAGAGGCTGTTCCTTGGTGATTAACTTGCAGGANGGAAGAAATCTGCTTTAACTCTTCGTAAAAACTTCCTGTAAAGCTTCCAAAACTATTATTTGGAAAAGAGCTGGTATCTTTAAAATTTTAAGGGGGGAGGAGCGGGAAGAGGCGGAGAACAGCCCCTGATGAGCTCAGGGTGGGTCTGTGATTACTGGCTTTTGTGGCTGCATTTTCCAAGCTCTGCTGTCTAAACTATGTCAGTAATTAAAGATCCAGTGAAGGATGAATATGCAACTGCATTTCCCACATCCTTGGTGAGGTCTGAGCAATCAGGGTCTTGGAATAAACATTTGGTTGAAAAATTCCTCGGTACCCCGAGCTGAATCTCCTCATCTCCTGTGCTGCAGCAGAGGCCTGCAAGTAATTTGCATACCAAATAGTATTTCAGTAAAAAGTTCTTGTTCAATATTGCCTTGTTTTCCCTTTTTTTGGATTATCGATCTTTTCTCCTGTGTGATGCCAGTTAATTTGCCTTCGTATGGGAATGTCTTGTGATTAATCATTTCACTGCTCATCCTTAGATCTCATTAGTAGAAAGGAAGTATTTTTATAAAAATCATCCGTGTCTTTATAGGATGTTCTTTTCTGGCTGCACTGGTCATGTCAAAGATGCTTCATCAACAGCAGTTAGTGTCGTGGGAGCCATGCTCAGTTTCCTTCTGCACGGTCTCGGAAGGACAGCACGTTTTATA
Source organism: Falcunculus frontatus (assembly GCA_013398115.1). Lineage (NCBI taxonomy): Eukaryota > Metazoa > Chordata > Aves > Passeriformes > Falcunculus > Falcunculus frontatus. The sequence goes on along the minus strand of VZRV01003120.1, from coordinate 22,941 downwards.
AAAGCAGAGCACACAGACTGTGATACTTCTGCAGGTCGCCTTGGCACAGCACCTGAAAGCCTTAAATCTGACTGCTCCTTGCTGACTTGGGCAATGAACATCATTGGAGACAAAATGTGAAGTGTGGCATCTGCAATGAAGGAACGGTAGTCAGGAGTAATTCACAGGATTGCTGACTGCTCAGGAAACCCATCTGCTTCCCTGCCCACCTGTGCTTGCACGCGAGCTGCCCTCCTGGTGTTATGTCCCTCCTGATGTCTGAAGTCAAGGACCCCTGAGTGTTACCACAAATGGAAGCTCCCAAGTTTCCTCCTATAATCCTTTGCCAGTACTAACTGGAGGAAGCTCTGGCCTCTGCCCTAAGTAGAAATCTGTCCCCAAACGCTTTTGTGGTCTGGCTTGCAGTCTGAAGGAAAGTTTGATTTTCTTAGACAAACAGGACAGTGCATAAAAAAGTAACTTAGTGACCCTACACTCCATTTCCTCGAAACTTCACCGGGCATTGTTCCTAATGTCTTGTCGCTGTTCAGCCCTGATCAGACAGAAGTGAAGTGGACATGCAAAACGCACGGTAATCAAGAGAGAAGCATTCCAAGGACTGATAACCACATGAAAGCTTCCTGTGTCTATTCTTAGGCCCTGTGGCTTTTTAGCAGAAACAAATGCAAACTTTCCAGCCCAAAATTACTTCTTGCTGTAAACGTAAGGTGCATGGAAGGGTCTCAATTTTTTTTCTGAAAGAAGATTCTGTTATTGTCACCGATTGTGGCATTTACTGCAGGTACAGGGTTTGCACACTGCAGTAAGGACACTGATTTTGGGCATCGATGGGCAAGTGGATCCCTGCAAATCTAGATTTTGTACTGGTGGGGAGAGTTGTGGGTGTTCTTCCAGCACATCTGAACTGTGTGCATCAGTTAGGGTCTGCAAGCTGTTTTAGCCTGTATATGTTTTCAATTCTTTTCTATTTCTTCAGCACCCCACTAAAATCATAATTTTGTTCTTTTTATATGGAGTCTGGATCTTTGGTCTTGCAACAACATTGGGATCTGTTGTTGTGGTGGTTGTTTTGGATCATAGAGTAAAACCACAAAGTAGCAGGAGATTGATGCTGAAGAGCTTCAGTCTGCTGAGCCACTGACACATTCACAGAAGAGTTGTTACTATTTAGTACAAAATGTTTGGTCATTTGATGTTCTCCTTTCGGCCAGCTGCGAAAGAGGCAGTTGGGGAAACTGTACCCTTAACTCCATTTCTCCACATGCTGAAATCAGATTACAGATGACTAAAGCCTTTGGGCAGTTCTCTGCAAGGCAGGCAGGGACAAGCAGTGCAGGCCAAGCCACAGTTCCCACCGCAAAGAAAACAAAAACACAGGTGCTGAACGGACTGCGGCCACGCAGATGAGCTGTGTTTACAGAACATGGCTTTGCACGGAAGGGGAACATCGTTCTTGTTGTTTGGCTGTTCACTCAAGGCGTGTTTTATTTCAGCTCGGCTTCAGGCAGAGTTGTTACAGGTCCTGCAGCAGAAGTTCTCTGTGATGAGAGAAACATGTGATCCTGAGGCCTGAGAGAAGAAATTCTGCTGGAAGGCCCCTCCAGGGGGAAGGCTGCTGCTGGCCACCTGAGCAAACACCCAGCCCAGCTGGCGAGCCTCGAAAAGCCAGCACAGGATACAGGGAATGGCTGCACACAAGGGGGTTTGCTCTGGGCTTCCCACCTTGGCCTGCCTCGTGAAAGGCTGTTCTCTTGTGTACGTCTCTGGGGCCATGAGCGGGAACATTCCAAGGAGCTTGTGCCGCCTTGTTTCCAATAATGGGAGAGGCAGCTCGGTGCATTGCGGTCCGTGTAACATGGTTCTAAGCACTGCTGGATGGCGTGCTGCTCGGCGTTCTCATTCGGACCCGGTGTACCCGGAACGCGCGTGTGGCAGGGATGCAGGGAAGTGATACAGACCAGGGTATGGTGGTCCTGCAGAGCAAACCAACCCCAGGGAGAAGAGACAAGGTCTCTGGATGTGGGACAGCGCACCTTAACCGTGGGTTCGGGGTCTGGTAAGAGTGGGGATGACCTTGTGGGGCTGGGGACACACTGCTGGGGCAGAGCTGGTGTCACTGACCCAAAGACTCGGTGTCGGGAGCGCTGCCATAGCAGAGCACACAGAAGCCCATCTGAGACAGCCAAGCAGATGCGTGGAGGGCTGGTGCGAGGCAGCTGAGGCAGAGCTGCAGCAGGGAATTCTCCAGATGACAGCCAGGAGAGCTGGATGTGGGAGCTGCAGCAGCAGAGATTGCTTTGCTAAGTGAACTCTGCAACGGCTGAGAGCCAGGCAAATAACAGCACGAGTGTGGGGTTAGCCTTCACATGCTGAACAGATTTTGCTAATATCACTTTGTTATGCAAATATGTAATTATTTCATTTGCCCCAGAAGGAGTATTTGTGGTTTCCTCTTCCCTGGGACTTCCGAGTGCTTGTGTGAAGGGAACAAATAACTGGAAAGTTACTGGGTTGTGCACTCTGTGGCAAGCTCTGAAAAAGTGAAAACCCTGAAGTTTTTGGTGGAGGTTTTAAATAGCACCTTTGAAGGGGCTGCCGGAGGGTGATGAGGCTGGCCCTGACAATGGCACAGGACTTACTCACCATTTAAGTAAACTTAATTTGTATTGAAGCCTGCTGTGTGCTGGGAGCTAAGGAGTTAAAAGGCCAGGTTGCTTCACAGACTGGAGACTCTGTGGTGATCAGGATGGAGCTGCTCAGGCCCGATAGGGCCTGGAGTTGTGCTGGCTGTAACTGGAGGGAAGGATATGTGTGGATAACTGGTTTGCAGCACTTCTGTGGAAGTAGCAGGAAAGGAATAGCAGAGAAGCGCTGTTCCCTTAGAGGTCAGGTGTGAGAGTTTGTCGGCTGTGGAGAGGAGCTCCCTACGTGCTTTGCTTTGGTTTGATTTGGTTTGTGCGCTCACAAGGCTCTGGCATTTAAAAATCTCACGGAATGGGGGATATTTTTAAACTTTGGAAGCTGCAGAACTCCACGTAATGGATGTCCTGATATGTCACAGAGACAATGCACGAAGAGAGGGATTTTTGAAACCCAACATGTGCCTGCGTAGCGTGCTCAGAGAACTGCAGCGGCTGTTTGAGAAGGGGGATTCGGAGAAGGCTCCTAATGCCCTGAGAAGCCACTTTTTCCTTTCTGTTTCACACCCAGTGTCCTCTTTCTCTCTCCTTGCTGGTTGTATAGGGCTAACTTTCTATTTTAGACACTTAGCTGCAATCAAGTGGTGGGCCGAGGTTCTGGGAGCCGAATTTGGATTTAATTTTGCATAAACAGGGCTTTCTGCTAACACTTAAATGATTTTAAATAAAAGCTCAGCCATAGGGTGCTTGAGCTTCCGTGTTGAACTTTAAGTAGTTCTTGTCTAATCCCCCTTTGCTTGAGAATGGTGTTGCAGATACACACCGTCTCTGAGGGTTTATTTAATTTTTTTTAAACTCAGGTAATTCTCAATTTACAGTGGTCTGATCTTAAGAGTCAGGAAGCTGCTCAGAGGATGTGTTGGAGATAGGCAAAAGATCACATTCTTTCAGCGAATCCCTTGGCACTTGTAGGTATAGGACAGGATTCAGTTATGCTAGTTTTTATTTAAAGCCTTGTGGTCTGTCGTTGCTTGGGTTTTTTTTTTTAATGTTGCTTCTTTCAACAGTAGGAAATAAAATGCCTGAAACTACAATGGTAATTTCCAGTCATTCATGCAAAGATTCTTCTTTGGGATTGACAGTTCTGCCATGGATATAAGCCAGGGACTGCTGCTTGTGCTGAATTTTGTAGCTATCAGTTTAAATAATTTTGTTTTCTTTCTGCGTGGATCCGCATTGGTTTTATTACTTGTGTCCAAAAAAGCAATCGCACCTTAACATTTTGATGATGAACTTATTAATTATGTTCACCTGTATTGTTGGCTTTTATATTGCACTAATGTGTATTTCTTGCCTAGAGAAGTGAGAAGTAGAGGTAATGGTACTACTGGCATTGATATTGACATGGTGTGTGCTTCCACATCTACGGATCGTATTTTGAGATGCATATGGCAGCTTCGGTGCCTCAGAACTGTTTGAAGAGGAGTCCCTGCCATGGGTTGCATCTGAGCCCTCAAATGTAGGAGCATATAAAAATCATTACTCCGCTGCTGAGAATCTTCACTTTCCTCCCTCCCTACTGGTGGGCACTTGCTTCTTGTAGTTACAGATGGGCTTACTACAACTGCGTAACAGTACTTGCTACCGATCCTAATTTCAGTGTAATTTGAGAGGCAATACACAACGTGTCGTAGGGTTTTATTTAGGGCTGGATAATGATACACTTGCTGTAGCCTGTGGAAAATCCGAATGCCCTGTGCTGAAAATGCGATGTGCTAAGCTCCGTGTACTGATCTGCAGGCCAATCTTATTATCTCCCTTCTTCGGGTTAGAAACTGAGCTGATCTTAGGATCCAACACATTTATGAAGTGTGACACTGCACCAAGGCTTCTCTTCCACCTCCCGTGCGTTCCCTGCCCGATGTACGGATGAGGTACCCTTGGCGTTGCAAAGCACGTTTTGTGAGGGACAGCGTCGTATATGCTGTTGTGGACTGTTGTGTGATGCTGTCGTACTGGCACGGGGGGCTGAGACATTTCTGTCCTTTTGGTGCTGAACAGCAGCAAATGCGGGGGGCATGTGGAATTGTCTCAGCCGAGCAAGGAACGCCTTGACGTGCCCTGCTGTAGTGGAGTCCTCAGGTGCAGGGTTTCTCTGGATGCACGTCTCATCCCACGGGCTCCAGGCTGCTGAGGGCACCTCTGCCCCTCCCGGCCGGTTTGGAGGAAGCCGAGGGTCGCTGAGCGTGGTTGGTATTCAGGAGAAGGCAGGCAGAACCGCAGCACAAACCGGTGAGCATCCCTTCCACCTGCCCGCGGTGGACTGTGCTCTGCTCCCAGCCAAGCCTTGAGACGTTCCAGGGGAGAAGGGTGAGTACGCTGCGACTCGTGATTTTTTTTTTTTTTTTTTTTCCT
>VZRV01003120.1:0-17860 GCA_013398115.1 Falcunculus frontatus | reverse complement strand
TTTTTTTTTTTTTTTTTATGCGATCACGTTATTGTACGGCCTTTGGGAGGGGCTGGGTGGAGGCGGGCAGGGGACCGTCCTCCGCCTCAGTCGCCGTCCGCCCAAGGGGATGGAGTTTCCAGAGCATCCCCTCCCTCCGTCCCGTCGCTGTGCTCCCCTGGGGTGGCGGTTCCCCGCACTTCGCCCCCGCCGGAGCGAGGGCGGGCGGGGCGATCGCCGCGGTCTCACCCGTCTCTACACGGCGCGGGACTGCGCCGGCCGCGGAGCGGGAGCAGCGAACGAGTACCGGCCGTGCCGGGAGCAGCACCGTCGCCTCTCCCCCGGCAACAACCTGCACGGCTGGGAATAAAACCCCTCGCTCCCCGCTGGGAAGGGAGGGCGGTCCAGACCGTGGAGCTTTCCTCCGTCCCGCTTTTTTCCCATTTTTTTTTCCTTTTCCCCTTTTTTTTTCTCTCCTCTTTTCCTTCTCCAGAAGGAGGACGCCCCGTGCGCGCTTTCCGCGCAGCCCCGGGCTCGCCTGGCCCGAGCGCGCCCGGCCGCGCCGAGGGGCTCCGGGCGCCGCCGCCGGGACGGAGGGGCGGGATGGCGGCGTCGGCCCGCTGGGTGTTGNCCCGGGCGGCAGCCGCAGGTGACGACGGCCCGGGGCAGCGGCGGCCCGGGCGGCCGCCGGCGGCGGACAGAGTGGCGGAGCACATGCTGCGGCTCTACGAGCAGTACCGCGGGAGCCGGGACCCGCCGACACCACCCGGGCCCTGGCTCCGCCGGGGCAACACGGTGCGCGGCTTCCGCCCGCTGCCGGCAGGTTAGTGCGCACCGCGGCCGGGAGAAGAGGGGGGACCCCGTCGGGGCAGGGCTCGGCTCCGGGCGGGGAGCGCTCGGCCACGGGGCAGCCCCGTGTCTCGGCCGGGGCCGGGCCGTGTTCCCTGAGCCGCGGCGTCAGAGTATCGCTGGGGTAGTGCCTGGAGAGCTCGGTGGAGGAGAAAAAATGAGAGAATTAGAGAAGTGTCGCCTCCTGTGGGGATTGTCGTGTTTTACGTTATGTCCTGTACTTTAATTACTGCCTTACCGCTTCGGCTCTGCTGCTAGCATCACTGCCGTACGATGGCTGAGTACAATGCGAGGGAGGTGGAGTAATTAGCAGATCTTCTCCGGTGTCTCCCGTTAGTGGCGTTCTTCGCGTGTAGCTTCTGTCGGAACCAAGGGCTGATTTGCGCGTGACAGAGCTGTGACGTGGTTTGGGGATCCTTCAGGCTGTCTGCAGCGTTCTCATGTTGACAAGTGGTGATAGTGCTGACAATGAGAGGCAGTGGCAGGTGAGTTCAGCTGAAACATGACTTGAGTGTGGTAAACACTTCATCTTGGCATCTTTGGAAGGGGCACTTACATCTCACTGCGATTACAGACTGGCATGCCCAGGTAGATGGGTGAAAATGTAAAAACATTTTCCGTAAGGGGGGGACACATTTAACATGCCAGCATTCCAAAAGAGCCATGTCCTAGCAGAAAGAGAAGAAGTTGCTGTCTTGGTGCTGCATCCCCTCCCTTCCCTCTTCTGGTTTTTGTGCATGTGAGCTTCACAAGGGCTAAATGGAACTGCCAGAACCCAAAGATGACCATTGCTGTGATGTCCTTCCCTTATCTACTGCATCCCAAAACCTTGCTGCATGTGGGACAGCTGTCATGCCACACAGAGAAGCCCCATTTGCCAGTCTCTTACTTTTCATTACACCGGCGCACTGAGCCACTTGCCTTTTCTTAGACAAGCATCTATCAGTAAAACTGAGAGTTGTCTGTGAGTTTCAGTGACTTGCCTCAATCCCTTCATGTCCCAGGAAAGAGAGCTGGGTGGCAGGCTTCTTTGCTTCTTCAAAGGCAACAATGTATTTTATAAGGCAGCTCTGAACAGAGATCAAATGCCATGAGGAATTGAGTGGCTTTGGTGTCTTAGGGTTCAACCCTGCAAGTGTTTCTGCCCCCAGGAGAGGCTTTAGAGGAGTAAATACCCTGGGTTTGGAGGATTGAGAGTCAGGACTCCCCAGCTGCTGCTCTTACTGAGGAGCTCTCTTGCCTTTCTAACATGACTTGTTTGCCCTGTGAAGTCTCATGTCCACGTCTGTCTCTGAATTAAGCCCACCAAAAGAGAGGAGGATATAGTATTCACTACAGCCCCCCCTGCCAAAGGAGAGGTTGTTAATAATCCCAGCAGAGCAATATTTGCTCTGTTACGCATATCAGATTAAAGCCATTTATTGTTCTAAACCTAGAAAGTTGTTGGTTGAAATCCCATCTCTGTGGTCTTTCTGATTATATTTGTACTCTCACTTGACGTTGGGTGGCAGCAGTCCTATAAACACACTACTTGCTAATCCCTTTCCTCATCCTCCAATACTTTCACAGATTGAGTGCCAAAGCAATAAATTGGTTCTAAAACATTTTTGACACTTTATTAAGTATTTATGCAAAAGATTTAACCAGTTAGCTATTGTCTTTCTCTTGCTATTGACAGCAGCAGCAGCTTATTTTGTGTGGTTATTGATGGCAGAAAAGTCTGTTTCCAGAAAGCCCTTATATCAGATGTTCCTCAGGGTGGTGGGTGCAATGGAAAGGCTTTTTCTGACTTCTTCCTTGGGCCCAACTGCCTGACAAGCCCTGCAGTGAAAATGGCACATCCAGCAGTATTCCCCTTTCAAGGTACTTTGTCTCTAGATCCTCTGCTTTGACTGTTGCACTCCTTGGCTCCAAATTTCAGTCTCCCACGGGCTTCCCCTTGTCCTTAATGGGACTGCATCGGTTAATTTAATACATGACATTGCTGTTACTCCTTCACATTTTACCATTCCCTCTGCCAGTCCCCTCAAGACTCGGGTTTTTGTCTGCTAGGAGCTGAAGTTCCCCAGCAATCCTCCAGTGTCTCCTCCATCTACAGCAAGAGGTCTTGAAGCAAATCTTCAGTGGTTTCATTTGCAGTTTAACTTTGCAATTTACAATTTGACATTTTCAGGAGAGAAACTCTTCCTTTTCTGAAACACAGCTCTCAAGTGTAGCTGTGAAACCTTTCTGTCCTTGCTTTTCCTCTGCAGGGGCTTCTGCTTCTTCTGCAGCACATGGGAAAGGCCTTTCCCAAATCTCCCGGGTAACCTGGTAGACAAATTTTTGAGACCCTGGAGTGTCGCATGATGAGACCAAAAGCTCGCAGGATTTGTTGAAACTCATCCTCGTTTCTAGTCAAAAAACAGCAGTGCCGCATGTGGCAGCTGCGGCCTTGTAACCAACAGCCAACAAAACCCACCTAAGACTGAATAATAAAAACAAGCATCCTCATACCTGTTAAAAGCAAGTTTCTCTTTCTGCGGCTCAATTCTCTGAGGTGGTGGGACCAGAGCTTCAGCCCCACGTGGCACCTCTTTTAAGCCTCCATCCCTTGCTGCCCTGAAATCTCTCATGCACCAAACTTCACAACTAGGCTGAATGGTTGCTTGTTTGAGCTGGGGGTTTTGGCTGTTGATTTTGATGAATGCTCATCATGTGATCATCTATTCGGGCAAATTTGTTTCCCGTTAGTCTTGCTAAATTATCTGCGAGTGTAATTGTTCAGTTTGAATCACTCAGAAAAAAGAACCTTCGATGCCTTTGACAAAGCTGAAAAGAAACCCCAGGCCTGAAATCCATGAGGAGTGCAGTAAGGATGTACATCTTTCACAGAGCGTTTAGCTACATTTCAATACCATTCTCTCTCATGGACTTAACTGCTCTAATTTGTTTCTGTGAATTTGAGTCAAGGGATGTTCAGCCTGTGATTTCTGTGGCAGCTCTTCTCACTGTTGCAGGATATTTCTGGGATGACGCTGGTAGTCCTTGTTGCTTTGGAGAGGCCTTTTCCAGTTCTTTACCTGTGGGTGCCACAGGAGTGAGTGGTTTTCCATCCGTCGTGGCTCTTAAAGATATATAGGAAGAAGGTCAGGTGAAGCGTGAGCCAGAATGGAACACTCGGGCAGTTCCGGCAAGGGAACTCTGAAGCTGCGGTCCTGTCCGTGCGGCAGTGTCTGTACACAACTGTTCTTTCCTCCTGAAAGAGACCTGACCTCTGACTGGCAGAAATCTGCTTACCTTCAGCACTGCCTTTGGAGATGTGCTGGTCGCTGCCCAGGCTCAGGATCTGGAGGTCAGATACAGCACGAAAAAATAAAAGAGAGCGGAAAGATAAAAGTCAGATTAGTAAAAAAAGTACAGATTAGGTGTGCTTCTGAAAGCATTTTTAATCCTAGCATCACTTAAGGAACATGGCTTGCAAATGAGTCTTGACCTTAATTGGAAGGTCCTCCTCATGGTGTTATAGTAAAGCTGTACAGTGAGAAATTACTTTAAACTCTTTTTTATTGACTGAAGTTCACGTAATTTTAGGTATTACACCTGCCCCTGGGCCAATTCTTACGGTTTTAGAACTATGTTCTCCTCCCTTTCGAAAGGCCTTTCTTTCCTTTGTTGTGGTGCGAAGTGTCCATGCAAACAGGGGAATGGAGCATGCGCAGGGAAAGCAGCGCCTCGCCGGCTGCCATCAGCCTGCAGAAACCAGTCCAGGCCAAATGCTGACCCCTCTGAGCACCAGTAGTATCAGGGGTTCTTTGCAACAGGAGCTTTAAAATTATTCAGTCAGGAAAGTTTCTTTTCCTTCTGTGTGTTTCTTTGGTTTGGGTTTTTTTTGCTGCACCCCTATAAATACAGTGCAAACAGCAGCATCCTGGTAGTTTTTAGGAACTTGAAAAACATTAAGCTATGATTTGGATAGATGGGCCCAAATCTGCAAGTCTCTGAGGCAAATGAGTAGGATTTGTAGGTTCGGCCTCTCAGGACCAGACCCAGAATTTGAATTTTCTGGCTTCTATCATGGCGTGTCTCACAGTGGTGCCATGCACGTGAGTGACCTGTGTTCACAGTTGCCTGCTGGTCCCTGTTTGTAGAACACATTGCTTCAGCATGAAGAGCTCTGGCATCAAAGGACAGGCTGTGCACAATTTGCTTTTCACACAACCAGCCTGCTGCTACCAGCCGAAGAGCAATGAATTGTGGCTGTGAGGAAGAGTGAGATTGGTTCTTTCCCTGCCCAGATTTGTGTCCGCTGTGGATGTACCCCCTTAGCTGGCTTGGCTTGTGCTAGCTTCGAGCTAGATGTTGTGTTTAGTTTTCATACCTGCTGTGCTCTTCCTGCTTAAAAAGTATAGAAAAGAGATGAAGTGGTGTAGGATCATGGGGGTCGGATGGTCGGGACAAGCGATGTGAGATCTTTGGAGTCAGAAGTTATCTTGAAGCAAGCGATTTATTGCTAGGGCGTGGGTGAAGAGGCCCTGCAGAGTGCCGCCAGCCGCAGCTCTAAGCAGGGCCGAAGAAGAGAGCTGATAAGAAGAAGAGAAGCAGGCAAAGAGAAAAGCAGACAAAGAGAAGCAGGCAAAGAGGAGGAACAGGAAGTTCCTGGCCTTCTTATCTCTCTTTCTACTGAATATTCTAGTCTACTTGACCAATCTAGTACAAGATACAAAGTCCTATAGCATTTACATACAACCTATAAGAATCCTTACATTACCATACTGTGTGACCCTCAAGTTCTTGATAAGGAGAGGGGCCCCCTTCACTTTAAGGGGGATAAACTTCAGCTGGCCATATCATTGTCCTCCAGCTGCTCAGCAACTGAGGTTTGGCACCTCAGGTATCGAACTCTGCCCTTAATTCTATTTCACTTACAGGTTTCATATTCTCCAAACTTAAACAATCATATTTACAAGGCTTTCCTGTTTCATCTTTCCCAACAAAGTGGCCACTGTGCAGCACACTCAGGATGTGCAATGTGCAGATTTTTGGGTTTCATATCATGAGACCCTCACGTAAGTTTGGCCCTGAGTATGCAGTGTTGCTGTTTCTGCAGAAGTTCTTTATTTGAGTGGCTGATAGCTTTGATCAGTGGTGAACTTGCTGCTGTGTTATATCAAGTTGCTAGCTGCTGTGACCTTACCTGCTTAGCTAAAAGAATTGGTAAAACCAGTTTGGCACCAGGCCCTACGCTCTTTAAAAATGAAGAACCGCATCCTATCTTTTCCTTTTGCACAGTACACAAGTTGGGAACTAGGAAGCAGCAGCCAAGTAAAAGGGAAGGTGGGAGAAAAGAGAAAATCTGGTTTCCAGATCTGTTTCTGTTGAGGAACTTGTTCCCGTTTCCAGCTCCGAGTAGACTTTTGTAGCTGGGCTATGAACTGATGAGAACAATGTTTTACACTGGAAACCCCAATACCTTCTTAACGGGGCCCTGGCACAGGGGCACCTCTTTAATATCTCCTTTAAATGATGGCTAATGGTGACTGTATAACTAAATAGTCCTTGTTACTGCATACTTTTTCACCCGTGGGATAGATTTGGCAGTCCATAAAAATGTCAGGGCATCCTCTATAAAGGTAAACACACCACATGTTAGCAGACTCGTTCCAGCTTATTGATGCCTGAAATCCCCCTTGTGACAGGAATCTATTCGTGGCAGCGACGTCCGTCTTCACAGACCTACTGCACTTCCTTAAAAATACTTCTTTAATGCCATCGCAGGTTGTCCTTGCATCTGTGGATTGGTGCAGGGAGGCGAACAAGCACGGGCCATGGCCCTAAGATCCAGCAGGTACAAGCATTTTAGCTGCAGTGCCAGGAGCTGGGTTTGAGCTGTTCGTAAATAGTCTGGCATCTCTGGTACCCCGAAGAGGGAGTGCCAGTATATGTGTAGAATAAGGCATTTCTGTTCTAGGTCTGAAGAGACTGTACCCTTCTTATCGCCCTGTCCCGGAGACCCCTCTTGTCATTTGTGCACGAGACTAGGAAGCGGGGCTATCCCAACGCAAGGTTTGCCACAGTGCAGCTGGGCTCTGGGTTTTATTTGGGTAAGGGGCGAGCGCACAGGTGACCACAGACTTGCCTGTGGGCCGAGGAGGCTGATACACCCCTTGCCTGTCCATGTAACTCTATGTACCTTCCAAACGATATTCAACATGAATACGAACAATGCCACGTCCTACATGCCGAGTATCTTTCTGCCCAGCTCGTGGCTGCTGCTTCACTGCTCAGTGCTGTAGAAATGAGCAGTGCTAATGGTGCAGTGGTGCTGTTCTTACCTACTGCAATTCAAAAGAGCTCCGTCACGCAAAGCTTGTTCTTAAAAACTCCTCATGAGTCCAGCATTGACATCTGGTGGAGAGGAGCAGAGGTTGCTGTTAAAATCTGGCCTCATGGTATCTGGAAGGCAGCAGCGTATAGCTCGGTTCCTCATACTTTTTCTTTCCTTTTGCCTTCTTAAAACTTATCCTCTGGAATGATTTCCAACAGAGGGTGTCCTATGAGCCAAAAGACAAAATTTCATTTCATTGAAATGAAACTTTCCTGAGCAAAAGGTGCGTTTGTAGATACGTTAAAGCTGCATCTTCCTTGGCATGTCTGTCATTTTTAAGGGTAATTTCTAGCCTGGGGAGCACTTGTTCCAGTGCAATGCTCACACCTGGGAGTCAGGTATTGGTGTCGCACGAGGGAGGTACTGGATCCAGTACTCCCAAATTTTGACGGAACCCCAGGTCATGCAGTTGGGCTTCTTGAGGCGGAATCTGGTGAATCCACAGATGTCTGTGCTACCACTAATAGTTTTTTTCGAGATGATATTGCAGATGAAAGATCTGAGAACTCAGAGCTGCTGATGCTTGAAGGTGGTTGTGTAGGAAAATAGCACCATCTACTGCAAGTGCCTCATCTTGGCACAGATTTACAGGCCAGAAGTGGCTGCTGGAGTTTAGCTTTTAACTGAAACGATAGACTCCTTCTGTGTCTGCCCCATGCTGTCTAGAGTTTCTTTATAAACATAAGTAGCTTCTCTTCTCTTCCAGTACAATATGCCAATGTAGAAGAGGCAGGATTTTTAAAGTGGCATTTGTAATAAAAATTAAGATGAAAACTTGTCATTCAACATACAGCAATGATTTAAATAATAACTCCTTAAACAGGTGCTCATGAGACACCACGAATTCTGGCTCCTAAGACTGATCTACTCAGTGCTCTGCCAAATATGTATGAACCTTATTATCTTAGTGGTTATAAACCAAGCAGAGAGCATGTCCTCGTGTATGCTTAGCACAAGCGTAATCAAGAGCTGGTTTTGGCTTGAGAAAACATGTAGGTTTTTTCCGTAGTTCCAGGAAGCAGTGCATCTGATAAGTCAGGGAGAAGGGTTCTCTCTTTCTAGTGGGACCAGTTCCTGCTTTTTTAATGTATTGACTGGAATATTATGACACAGAAATATTCAGAAGAGGAGGAAGCTGCTTGGATTGTTGGGGTAGGGATGGGGCAGCACAGGGAGAGTACAGGCTTTTGCCAGACTTAGCTGAATGGCACTGGCCATTGGGATATTGCAGGCTGGAGGCACAGAATGTCACACAGAACATGAAATTATCAAAGTCTGTGAAAGATCAGTACTGGAAATGATGTTGTGTTGTGGTTTGACATGGGTTAAAACGCTAGGTATCCATGAAAACTGTTCACTCACTCTTGTCTGCTATAGCTGAGCAGAGGAGGGGAGAAAAATGAAGGGCTCATGAGCTGAGATAAGGACTGGGAGAAAATACTCTTAAGGGCGAAAATAGGCTTGAATTTAAAGGTATAAAGTAAATTTATTATTAACAGAGTCAGAGGAGGATAATGAGGAGTAAAATAAGCCTTTAGAACACCTTTTTCCCCCCACCCCCTCCCTCCCTCCCACTGATGGTGCAGGGAGACAGGGCGTGGGAGTGTTTGGTCAGTTTGTCACTCAGGATCTTTTTTCAGTTCTCTTAGGGAGGGGAGTCTCTCTTCTGCTGTGCCATGGAGTCCTTCCCACGGAAGACAGTTCTCCGTGAACTTCTCCAGTGTGGTTCTAATTTCACAGGTAGCAGTCTCGCCCAACCTGCTGTAATGTGAGTCTCTCCCATGGGCAAAACAGTCTTCCCAGAACTGCCACAGCGTGGGTCACTAGTCCATGGGGTGTAGTCTTTTAAGGATAAGCTGCTCTAGTTTGGAAGCAAGGGCCCTCTTTTTCTCTATTTCTGGAAACAGGGGCCCTCTCTTTCTCTGCAGGTCTCCCACTGGATTACAGCCTTTTTTAGCATCTGCCCCCTCCGGCATGAGCACGTTTTCCCACAGGCTGTGAGGGAATCTCTGCATCCCCCTGTGAACTTCACAGATTACAGGGAGACCATTTGTTTTATTGTAGTCTTCACCACGGCTTGCAGAGAAATCTCGACTCCGATGTTTGGAGCACCTCCTGCCCTTCTTTCTTTCCACTGACCTTGGTGCCACCATGTTGTCTTTTTGCATATGTCCTCACTTCCTCCTCTTTCTCCAATTAGGAGGAAATAAACCTGCTGCTCGTAAGTACCATTGCCAATAAATTCCACCAGTTCAAAGATATCTGCAGGGTTTTGCAGCGCTGAGAAGTTGATTTTGTCTAAGTTCTGTGTCGGGGAATTGCTCGCCGTGTTTCCACTGCTGGCCATGTGGCCCAGCTGCCACTGTGCGAGCAGTGCCGGCTGCCGCAGCATCGGTGCCATTCAACACCCCTCTTCATGCGGGGCGCCGGAAAGGAGAAGACACCGCCCCTGCCCTTCTGCCCATGGTGCGGCTGGCTAGAGGCAGCCAGACAGGCAAAATTCGCTACGGGCCATGCCAAGGTGGTGCTGCCTGCATAGCTGTGGCGGCTGCGCGGCCACGTGGCCACACCCAGCGCTGGGACGGTCCCAGCCACAGCGCCTCACCGCCCCTGGGAAAAACTGCGCCTGTGCGGTTTTGATTTTCTTCTCAAATATGTCATCACAGAGGCGTTACCAGCCTCTCTAATTGGGCCAGCAGCATGTCCATCTTCAGAGCCATCAGAGATCGGCTCTGTCGGACATAGTGGAAGCTTCTAGCAGCTTCTCACAGAAGCCACCCCTGTGGCTTCCCCCCACCAACACCACCACCCAAAAACCAGGCCGTGTTAAACCAGCACAGCTTGCTAGGGCAAGGGACCTCTCACATTGTTTGGAGGGTGGGAGAGGTGTGGCTGGTCATCCCTAGTCCATGGCCATCTCTGTGCTTGTCATTGTTTGGAATAACCCTTTGGAGGGCGTTTTGACATGCCGTGGTGTCCAAAAAGCATTTAATTCTGCATGCCCTCATTTCCCTAATGTGTCGAGATGTTTCCAGCCCTTTGGGGGGGGCTGCAGACCATACCTTAGCTATACTGTATTTGAGTTTTCCATACGGCCTGGTTTTACTGCTTAACATTTGGATCTATATTTCTCTTGCTCTGAAGGATGGACATAACTGCAGCCCAACCAGGGAATTTTAAAAGAAAAATTCAACCTTCCTCTTGAGCCCTCCTGTTGCACCTTCCCGGGGTTAGAGTCCCCCATGTGTTTCCCAGACCAGCATCCCTGGGTTTGGGTGCAGTACCTGTGGTTAGGTCCACCTCCTGAATATTGCAGCTGCGGAAAGCGTGCTGTCCCCTGCTTGGCACAGGCACATCCCAGGCGTAAGAAGGGTTGTCCTTGGCTTGTTTATCCCTGCACAGACACAAGGGGGGTGTGCCACCCCACTACCCCTCAAATCTGGTTTTTGGATTGGCTTTCTTTGGGCTACCAAGGATGCTCTAGTACCATTTGCCTGCCTTCAGCTGTATTAGTAAATACCTTCTAACTGTGGCATGAAAATTGATGAAGTGTCCTAGATGGAATGACTCAATGTACCTAGTGTAACTGATTATTCTAGAGGGAAACTTCAGGCGTGATTAGTATCTGGCTTAGCTGAAAGGCTGCCAGAGCAGCCTGTGTGTCCTCTGGATGACATTTTTAGATGCCCATAGTCTTACTAAGTATTTCTTTTTCTAGGGGGCCCCGAAGGCCAGGAGATGTACGTTTTTAACTTGACATCCCTCACAGAGTCTGAAAACGTCTTGTCAGCTTCGGTGTATTATTATATTGGTGATCTGCTGCACGTGAAGTGGAACTGTTCCCAGTCCAGTGGCTGTTCTCATCACAGGCACAGGAAACCTGAAATTCAGATACGTCTTTCAGTTTGTACCTTTCCTTCAGCTGGGAACACTACTCGGAGCCTGGGACATTTCCTCATAAATGTCTCTTCTGCTTACCAGGACATTGTTTCCTGGCAGTGGAAGGATATCACTCGGCTCCTGCATGAAGCAAAGCAAAACAACGAACTGCTGATCAGTGTTAAAATGGATCTGACCGGCCATCACCCCTGGGAAAGGGCATCTTCTTCCTATGAACCCTACATTCTGATTTACGCCAACGATTCTGCTATCTCAGAGCCAGAGAGCGTTGTCTCTACTTTGCGAGGACATCGTCATCCTCTGGCGAGGGTCTTTTCCAAGCCAGAAAGCCACATGAGGAGCAATGTCAGGAATCACCGGAGAAAACGCTCTGCAAACATCCTGTTGCCCTTGCAGAATAACGAGCTTCCTGGAGCCAAGTACCAGTACAGTGAGGACGAGAGATGGGAAGACAGAAAACCCTACAAGACCTTCCAGCCACAGTTAGCTGACAGGGTCAGGAGTAAGAAAAAGCAGAGGAAAAATCATCTCCAGAAGACCCAGACTCTCCAGTTTGATGAGCAAACACTGAAGAAGGCGAGGAGGAAGCAGTGGAACGAGCCGAGGTATTGCGCCCGGCGCTATCTCAAGGTGGATTTTGCAGATATTGGCTGGAGCGAGTGGATTATTTCCCCTAAGTCCTTTGACGCCTATTACTGCTCAGGAGAATGCCAATTCCCAATTCCAAAGGTATGGTCTTTATTGATTATTTTTCACTGTCTGTTACCATGAACTGGGCATTTTTTTTCCCACGTCAGTAAGAGACAGCTGGTGCCAGTACACGTTTGGATCTAGGACCTACCTGGTACCTTTGCCACGTGCAGCAATGGGCAGTGGTTAGAAGATCTAGTAAAAAGATAAGCTTGCAAAGGTAATTAGAAAAACTTAACTTGCTATTAGTTTTTCATCCAGAATCCAAATTGCCATAAAACATTTCCTGAATAGTGCTTATGATGTGTGAACTTGTTATTAGCCTGTTTAACAAACAAAATACAAGCCAGATTTGGAGAATTGTTTTGTAGGCAGCACTCGTTGTGCCCCAAAGGGGCCCAGAGCCCCACCACAGGCAGTCGGCACAACACACTCCAGGAAAGCCATGGACCGTGGGAGGCAAGGCTGCCCCAAGGGCAGAGAGCTCCGGGCAGTGGCGGGAGCGGTTGAGGTGCCCATCGAGTGAAAGAGTCGAGTGAATCACTTGTATGACGGACCAAGCGGATCCAAGAGCAATAGATCTAGGCCCACTGACTTTCAAAATATCCTCTGGTTTGTACGAGTTGGTTGCATGTGAGTAGCAGGCAAGGCTGATGTGCTCCTAGCCCCGTGACCTAGAGAGATGAACTCTGCTCCAAATGTCCAGTGTCATTCTTAGCAACATGTAGCCCCTGGAGGCTGCTGAAACTTGAGAGGAGGACATGGGATTTGAGGCTGGCCTAAAATGAGGGGTGTGCACAAGTAATGCATGCAGGAAACACCAGTAAAGTCAGGGCTCTTGGACTCACTGCGGTATTTCATTCCAGAGTCTTTATTCCTGCCACAGTGAAGCCAGAGCAGTTTGTTCCAAAATACATCTGGTATTTCAGTGGCTTAAGGAACCAAGGGAGTTGCCCTTTGAAAGTGATGGGTAGAGGAATTGTACCAAAGCAGATGGCACCCAGACAAAGCAAGCTGAGGAAGGCGGGGTCCTCTCCTCGAAGGAGGAGATGACTTGCTGAGCTCCAGCTGCAAAGGCAGGCTTTAAAGCTGAGGATCACGAGATCTGCTACTACTAAGACTGTCTTTGCAGAAGGATACTCTGACCCTCAGGCAAGAACAGACTAGTCTGTGCCTGTGGGTATAGTGCTTGCTGAGTGCGAGCTCCTAGAGTTAACAACCTGTTGGGTAATTAAGAACAGATGTGCCCCCCCGCCCCCTCCAGATTTTCAGGCCTTACCCATGCCCTGGTTCTAGTTAGCTGGTTTGACTGCTGTCAAACCCACACATGCTGGGAGTGTGACATGGTGCAGAGCTTGCAGGCCGGGCAGATGCCCTCCTGGTCAGGAACGAGAGCTCGTAACTGCCATTGCATGCCCGGCTCATAACCCAGCTGTAATGACATTCCACAGGGCCGCCGAGCTCCTGAGGGCCGTGCAGCTTGGCAGGTGTAGCCCGACCGCAGCCGGGCTTGCTCACAGGCTTGGCAGTTTGGAGGTGGCTTGGCATTTTTATCTCCTGCTGGCCCTCTCGGCCTCCCCTGCTTCTCCCCTTCTGTGAGCAAACTTGTGCCTGCCTTCCATGACCACATGCTTGTGCCTGCCTTCCATGACAGGGCACAGGCGGCCCGCAGGCAGCGGCCTGTCTCACCCGCCTCGTGCAGGGCATTATGGCCGTTCAGTACTTCCAAGGGGATTTGGGCTTCCCGAGAAGCACGGCACTTTGGGTTTTGCTCTGCTCACAGTTAAATTCCCGCTGGCTGAAGCTGAGTTGTGCCGAAGCTGGTTATCCTCCAGGGTGCACCTGAAGGACTGGCACAGCATGCTCAGCACGGGCCCGGGTCGGTGAGGAGGATGTTCTCTGTTGTATGCTACCCCTGTCAAACAGAGATACTTCTTTTAGGACAGCATGAGTCCAGGCTGTTCCCACTGAAAGCTGAGGCCATGCTTGAAATCCTTTTGGTGCTGCTTAGCTTGAAGTTGGTTTGGTGCAATTTAGCATTTTGGGGCTATGGATTCCATATCTGAAGGAGAAGATTTATGATGAGATGTTACGTGGCATATTTGGAGACCTGATTCTAGTTTCAGTACTGCTGGCTACAGGAAATAGGATCTCAGTACGTATTCTACCTTTTGGCCTGTGATCAACAGGCTCAGGACAGCTGTTGGGCTCCCAGTTATTTTTGGGGAGAATGCTGCCCAGCAGCTGAGTAAGGAGACATGGCTGGGTGCTACTGCAGCTTTCACTTCTTTCGAAGGCAGAAACGATATAGAAATCTGAATTGCATGATAATCTAAGACATTTTTTTAAAATCCCTGGCTGCTACTGCTGAGGCATATAGGGGCTCCTGAATTCAAAACAAACCAACAGAAATGTCTTTCTTGAGATCAGCTTAGATGGAGAGTTACAGCTTTGTGTACTCATGTGCTGCGCAAATGATATGACAAGCTGTGCTTTTTGCAGGTCCATATCTAACCCTTAAGAATGGACTTTTTCTCCAGAAACAAATAATCTCTCGTCACAGCAAAACTGCAAATCGAACATTTGGCTGAAATGGTCTTGTTCTGTATATTTCTCAGTGAAACGTGATGAGGTACACACTGAACTGTGTTGGTTCCCAGATTCTGTGTGTAAGAACAACTCTAAAAAGCAAACCAGAAGTCCCTGGCTAAAAGCGGTATCTTGTCCATTTTTCATGCCCACCTGTCTTTTGTACAGTTACTTGATCCAGAAGTGTTTCAGGGTTCAGAAGTAAAACTTCTTATTTTTCATTTCTCTGTATTGTTTTTTTTATTTTTATGAGCACCTTAATGGTTTCTGGTTTTGTGGCCAAGCAGTTATCTCACCAGGCAGATTTGCATTCTGTTCAGAGCAAACCCAAGCGTGTCCCTTTTTATAAATTTAGGAAACTTTGTCCTTTGGAGTTTCTTCTCTGGAGGAAAATGTCACTTCAGTATGAGGTACAAGTGTCTTGGAGACTCAGTTCCTCAGCAGTGCCACTGGCTGCAGATGTACACTATGGCTGATAAGCGATCGGCATGAAAGGAGGAACAAAGCAGCAGAGCCTTGCACGAGCGCTAGGAGGAACAGCCAGCATCGTGGCCTGAGGCGCTCCCGTTCTCTCCTTCGCGTGCATTTTATCCGCTTTTGGTTTTTTCCTGATGCGCTCGTGCGCTGCGGCTCAAAACTTCCCAGCCTGTGAGTTGTGTTTCTTTGGCTCCCCTGCCAACACAGCCTGTCAGCACGTGCACAGCCAGATGAGCCATAAGAGCGAACTGCAGCCCGTGTGTAACTTAAATCAGTCAGCAGAGACCACCGTGACCTCTAGGTACCCCTTGGGCAGGCAGATCCCACTGGGAGCCCAAGCAGGGAGCCGAGCTTCCGTCCCCAGCAGGGAGCTGAACGCAGTGGATGGACTCTGGCATCTGGGGGCCAAACGAACCAGCCCAGGTTCGCATTCCCTGCTGCTGACTTGGGGCAGCTACAATGGCAAATGGAAAGAGCGGAGGGCAAACAGATGGTGCAGCTGAGGGGTCTCCACAGGGCCCTTCAACAAAGCAATTTTATTGTAGAGTGCGTGAATCCATTGTAATGTGGGTGCAGTAACATGTTCTGCCATATCTTTCTCTTGCAGGCCATGAAGCCATCCAACCACGCCACCATCCAGAGCATTGTGAGAGCTGTTGGAGTCGTCCCCGGCATTCCTGAGCCTTGCTGCGTTCCTGACAAAATGTCTTCTCTAAGTATCTTATTCTTTGATGAAAACAAAAACGTAGTTCTGAAGGTGTACCCCAACATGACAGTGGAGTCCTGTGCGTGCAGATAACACCTTGTGAGACCTTTCGGCAATGCCAGGGCGATCACTTCCTGTTTGGGGAAGGTGGGTGGATGGGGGTCTCATCATACCTACTTTATGTTTGCACTGCCAATGCATTTCCTTTGGACAAAAAAGAGAAAATGTAAAGAAATCCAAGCAATGAGAATGGAAATGGAATGGATTCCAAATAGCAATTCCAAGGAAAGTGAATACGAACTTCATTCATCTGTGATTTTGACCGAGACACGAGCCTTGGCAATGGAACCTGACTATACCTGTTGAAATCGAGAGGGGAAAGAAGAATCTGCAGATTTTTGAGACTGCCCAAAGGACATAGTGATCTATTTTTGTACAAGATTGTGGAAGCAGCACAAGCTGTTAATTCTTAACTCTGTTCTTATGGTGAGTAATGGCGGGGGGAGGTTAGAAATGTAATAGTCTTCATTTTAAAGCTAAGTTTCTTGCCTTAGGTTCTAGAGTAGTACGGCAAGGAGGCAAAACAAATCTAACATCGTAAAAGCTGTAGATAACCCTACCTGAACATGCATCTCCGTGGTACAATGTTACCCACCTTGTGTGGGAGTTCCTTTTCATTGACATGTTCTCTGTGATTCGGCTCGTTGGAGCTCGGTGCCCCTGGACAGAAGAGCTCAAAACAGGACTGCTGAGTGCATAACTCTGATTTCTCAAAGGCTCATTCATTTCTTTCATGGAAAACTTTTCCTGCTATGGAAACTCAGCAGGCCAGGGGTATGAAAATATCACACTCAGTGAAGTGTCCGAGTGACTTGTTCACCACATATTCTAGAACATACTTGCAAATAATCTGTGGGTTGTCTACCTGCAAGGATGTTGTAGCCCGGCTGTGGAGTGGCCTCTGCTCCCAGGTAACAAGCGATAGGACCAGAGGTCATAGCCTCAAGCTGCACCAGGGAGGTTCAGGCTGGGCATTAGGAAGAATTTCTTCATGGAAAGGATGGTCAGGCAGTGGAAGGGGCTGGC
Source organism: Falcunculus frontatus (assembly GCA_013398115.1). NCBI lineage: Eukaryota > Metazoa > Chordata > Aves > Passeriformes > Falcunculus > Falcunculus frontatus. Next base: position 1,217 of record VZRV01003120.1, on the reverse strand, counting down.
CAGGGAGGTGGTGGAGTCACCCTCCATGGAGCTGTTCAGAAAAGGACTGGACAGGGCACTCAGTGCTCTGATTTAGTTGGCAAGGTGGTGATCGGTTCTTCTGTACTCTGGGGGCCCTGAACTCATCAGCAGCAGAGTGTCACTCCGAGGGCAGGGCTGGTCCCAAAGATTGGCACCCTCGACTGAGGACAGACTTGTGAGTTTGCAGGAGACTGATGGGTTGTTTAGTGGCTCCTTTTTCCTTGTGAAACCAGCATTTTAAAATTATTTCTGGTGGAAGATTTATCTGTGTACAGACTGTCAATTTTAAAGAATGAAAATCACCCCCAAAAAAGAAAAGTTATTTTGTATATGGAAAGAAACTTTTAACAGATGCTTCTAATTTATTTTATATCTGTGGCCCTCCTAATGTATCTTTCTTTATCTCAGCATTCTTTAAACCATGCAGTTTTCTCTGTCAGTGCAAAGATGAAGTGCCAGGACTGTAGTGGAGCTCCAAAGGACATGTGCAACCACAGTGTGAAGGGCATGTTTCACTACTGATGATAAGCTTGTCTGATCTGTATTGTCCTCCTTCAGTAATATGGATGTTCTGCTAGGAACTCTGGAGAAATTTAGAATAAAATCACTTTTTAAAATGAAAATCGGCGTTTTCTTGTGTGGCATTCAGAGTTTCCAAGAACATTGAAGTTTTCCCTGTGTTCGTCACTCTGGAACCAGTCCAGTGCTCATTCCTGAGGCCACTTTGCAAAGGTTGTTGGAAAGGATGAAGGTGCATGGGGGGTTCTGGGGTCCGGGCGCTGTGGATTCAGTCTGAGGTGGGCAGCTTACAGCAGGGGCAAGGTACCGCGGTTACAGGACTGGCCCAAGGCCCGAGGGGGTCAGTGGGCAGGGGCACATCCTCTGGATACAGCGTTATGTGCCACAGCAGGAGCCCTCCTGCCTAGAGGTGTCTCCAGGGGAGCAGCAGCCGCTGGAGTGGGCGGGGCTGGGGGGTAAAGGTAGCTGCTTGGTGGCTCTGTGAGTCCCATGGCGGTGCCACCGTGCCCGCAGCCCCCCGGGCCGATCTCGCCGCGGCAGCGCTCGGGGAACGGAGGAGGCGCCTCAGTCCCGCCTGACGCCCTTGGGCACGTGGTAATTGGGGGCGAGACGGCAACTGCGGTGAGCATGCGCAGTGACTGCCAGGCTACATCCTGTGGTGTTTAAGGGCGGGGCGG
>VZRV01003119.1:56940-84432 GCA_013398115.1 Falcunculus frontatus | reverse complement strand
ATCTCTTCTCTCTTCTCTCTTCTCTTTTCTCTTCTCTCTTCTCTCTTCTCTCTTCTCTCTTCTCTCTTCTCTCTTCTCTCTTCTCTCTTCTCCTCTCTTCTCTCTTCCCCACAGGCTCTCCAGTCCCTCTTCCCTTACGCCCATCCAGAGCACAGCCCTCATTAGGAGATAATTCAATTAGATAAGATCAGCTCTGAGAGCTCAGGAACCGACCCGGGAAGGAGCCAGACGAGGGGGCAGCCCCTCCCCTGGTAATGAATTGAGGCAAATGTCCCTCTGCGTGTCCCTGGTGTGACATCCAGGCTGGGCAGCCCTTCCTGGGCCAGCTGTCCCTGTGCCACCCCCTCGGCCCCCAGAGCTGCCCAGCTGGGCCCTTGTCCTGCACCCCACCCTGCTGCTTTGTTCTCCTGGAAGCACGTTTTATTTATGGAGGGTGTTAAAAGATATTGAATCCCTGCAGGGGCTCAGCTCCAGCTCCAGGAGAGGGGGAGAAGAGGAATTTCCATCTGCTACCAGTGGATAGAGGAGAGGCCAAAAGAGGGCTGCCTTTGAAACCTCTGCAGAGCTGGGGCTTGGCTTTACAAAATAAAAGCCAGGGCTGGGTCGGTTTCAGGGCAGCACAGGAGTGAGGGGAGGTTACAGCAGCATTTAAGCTTTTGACCTGCATTTACATTTTAACATCTCTCACCCTCTGCAGGATTCATCTGACCAGGCTGGAACGGGAATCAGGAAACTTCCCAGAAATACAAAACACCCTGAACTGGGAAACAGCAGAGCACGAAATGCAGGAGCACTGCTGAGGCTGCCTTCCCCCAGAATGAAACACAAATACCTTGGGCCACTCTTTTATTCCAGAGAAGCTGGGGCTGCCCCTGGATCCTTGGGAATGCCCAAGGCCAGGCTGGATGGGGCTTGGAGCAACCTGGGACAGTGGGAAATGAAGGGACTGGAGCATCCCCTGTGTGAGGAGAGGCTGAGGAGGCTGAAAGAGAACCAAGACACTGGGCAAGGGTTTATTGCTGTTCCCAGAGTGAGGATTCCCTCCAGCCTCGGCCTCACCCCCACACCAGGGCGTTTGCACACATTCTGACACAGTATTTTGGATTTTCAATGGATATGAGGGGCTCAGCATCCTCACTGGAGGATGGTGGCACCTGGGCTGGAGCCTTCCCTCTCTCATGCCTTGGGTATTTCCATCCCTCCTCAACTCTGCAGGCAGGAGCCGCTGTGACTCCGAGGCGTTTTAAATCACATTTAACTGGTTTAAATTGCCCAAGCCCAGCCTCCTTCCAGCGGCTCCCTCCAGTGGCTGGCTCCAGGAGCTGTTTTCCTGCAAAACCCCTCATTTTTGGGAACGCTGTTTGTAACTGTGGGATAAACATAAAACCCGGGCAAACAGCACTGACGGTGTCCCAGGCACACCTGGGCACTCGGCATTGCCAAGGTGCAGCTTGCCAGGAAACAAAATCTCCCAGGATCTGAGCTCGGGGAAGCAACAGTGAGTGGAGTTGTTTAATTGAGCCTCTCTGGGCTGAAACGTGAAGGGGAAAGTGTTGCAAGACAAGAGGATTTCTCACCAGAAAGCTCAGATGGAAATATTAATGGGAAATATTTCACAAGTTGCTACATTTCTTTTTCAGCCTGAAGTCCCTTAGAAGAGGTGAAAGCTGAATCCAAAGGATATAAACCACCCCAGGTTTGCTCTGTGAGATTCCCACCATTTCCCAGATGCAGTTTGGTGTGATGGAGACAATTCCTCAGCTGGAAAACAAGGGCCATTGCTGTAACATTTCAACTGGAAGAAGGATGCCCAGATCCACTGGGCTGTTCCTTAGGCACAGGCACAGGAATTGCCAGTGTTGATTCATTTAGCTCAGGCCCAGGCAGGTCAAAATCAATCATGTCAAAAATACATCACCTGCACTCAATAAGTTTTTTAAAAGGGAATGAGACGTGCAGGCTGCAGGAATAAATCACGGCAGAACGGGGCCTTGCTTGGAAACAAACCCATCATTTGCTCTGAAAGGATAAATATGTTGTTTGCTCCGAACATTTCCGCAATGTTTAACAGACGGCTTGGCAAGGAGACGAGGCTTGGCTTGGAAAAGCTGTGTCTCAAGCTCAAAAAAAATGGGATTGAGGCTCAGACCTCCCCCCTTTCCAGACCTACAGCTCCCTCTTAGAGGTTTGAATGACACCTTTGCCACGGGCAGGGCTTGAAATTGGGAAGAAGAGGATTTTCTCTTCCAGCACTACATGGAAATGCTGTTTATATAAAGATCTCAGCCTGATCCCGAAACCTCCTGCCTCAGGGGTGAATCTCCAGTGTGTCTCACACCAGGATCAGCTGCCAGGGCAGTGGGAATCACCTCTCCCTGCCTCCTTGGCACAGGAGGCTGCCAGGAAGGAAACCAAAGCGTCAGCTGGAAGCACATTCCCAGGCTGACAAAAGCAGTGGATGCAGAACTCTCCAGCAGCACGGAGCTGTGAGTTGTTGTAGCTGCTCCTGTTTGGTCAGAGTAAATCATCCCAGCCCTGCTGACAGCGCTGCAGCTCTTCCAACCTGCGTCAGCTACAAATTCATCCCGTTCTCCTCAGCTGAACACAACACTGGAATCTCCAGGGGGGAAAAGCAAGAGACAGGGCTGAAGTGAGAAAGGTTAGGCTGAGGCAGAAGCATTAAAAGTAAAGGGTGACAGCTGAGGCAGGGGTTGTAGGGATGGTGTCACATCTCCCATCAGCGCTTCATACACAGATTCGGTTTTATTTGGGGTATTTGAAAGAGGAAAAGGAAGAAGAACAAACACTAAGAGAGCAAACGCTTCTTCCAAGAGTTAAACTTCCAGAGCAGCAGCTCACTGGGGCGCTGTGCCCTGGCTCAGGCATGTGAGCCTCGTTGGCAGGTGGAGATTTCACGTGGATTCAATCAGCGGGCTCTGGGAAGGAGCATTTCCCACCTCAGCATCCCTGGCAGCCCAGGGAGAGGCCAGGAGGAGCTCCAGTGTTCCCAATTTCACAATTGCTCTGCCACCCCAGCCCTGCCAGGGCTTGTGCTTCCCTTTCCATCCAATCCAACTGCAGGGAAAACTTGGGAATAAACAGCACCTCTAATGGCAAGAGAAGGATTCTGTCTTATACCTCACGCCCCACTCACCTCCATTCTCACTCTTTTATTCTAAAGGATATTTCTTTTGCCTCGCTGCTGCCAAGTTTCTGTTTTTAAGCAGCTCTCCCAATTCATCAATGAAAAATGAATCACGGAGCTGAGTCAGCCCAGACCTCAGGCAGCTGATTTCAGGAGCAGCCAGGAACCAAAGTGCCTGCAAGGAGCAGCTCCACACATGCCCATGGGAGCAGCCTGGATCCAGAGATCTCACTGGTGATGTTGGGCATTTCTTTGGACTGGAGAGAGCAGATCCCATCCCGAGGGAACACAGCCCTCACACCTGAGGATCTTGCAGAGAGTTGGAGGATTTGTGGGACGTTTCCCAGTCCCTGACTTGCAGGAATTGGGTCCCGGCTTTGTTTTGCAGAAATTGCTGGTGAATCATGTGGAGTTCCTGGCGCTGGGAGGATGAGCTGGCACAGATCCCTCTGGGGATGAAGAGGGGTTTTGTTGTGTGTGAGTGGCTCCTGGTTTCACGGAGCTCTCCAGCCATCCCAGCAGCAGCAAATGGCCCAGCAATTCCAACGGCATTCCTTGCAAAGCTGAGCTCAGGGAAGGGCAGAACAGGTGGCTGTGGCAGATGCTCAGGGGGTTAAAAACACTCGAGTGTGGAGGATGTAGAGGGGACCACCACAATCCTCACTTGGGATACCCCTGAAGATGTTCAGGTAACCTGAATTCTGCCTTGGCTCTGTGTTTGACAATTATTGGGAGCATTTCTCTCCCACTTTTGGGCAGGGAATCAGAAGCACTGAGCAGGGCAGGAAGCTAAAACTGAAACCTTGGTTATCCCAAAGTACAAACCACGAGCTGGGAACCACCGGGCTCAAAGCTTTGTCCAGAACCTCTGAATTCCTCCCCTTCGTGCCCAGGGTTGTCACTTGTGATAAAGTGACCAATATGAGGCAGCACAGGCAGCAGGGCAGGGGTGGCATTCCCAGATGGAGCAAAAGCTGAGTGATGAGCAGGGAAATGTTCTGGTTGGGGCTGTTCAACCCGCAGAGTTCAGCACAGATATTAAAAAGGAACGTGTTGGTTGCTTTAGGCCTGGAAAGAGATATCAGGAAGATGCTCTGAACACGGTGCCTCATTTATCAAAGGGACAAAAGCACAGGTTACCTCATCAGGGAGCTCTCCCCTGGGCCCAGGGAATAGTCTGGGGGCAGGGAATGCCAGACTGCAGGAGCCCTGACCCTGGGACACTGATCCCATCCCCAGGCAGACACCAAAGCCAGCAGGGAAGGATATTTGCTTTAATGCTGCTCTTCAAGTATTTAAGGAATCTTTTAGGCAGCTTTGCAATTTTAAAAGGTTTTCAGTGATGCAAACACCTTCCCCTCTTGCCTGAACTCTCTGCTTGGGCTGCAGCGTGCTCAGAGTCATCTTAGCCTGACCTGATTTGAAATGGAAGAGGTTTTAAATCCCAAAATACACAGAGAAAGCCCCAATTGTGGCTTAGTGATGCACAGTCCCAGGTGGATCCCTGTCCCCAGGCTCAGCCTCCTGTCCCCAAGGCCCGCTGCTGTGGGAATGGGGTGGCCTGGCTGTTTGGATGCTGCTGCTTGGATGATGCAAACCAGCACTGCTGCACACCCCTGTCCTCCCCAGGGAGCAATTTGTGTGGCCCCAGCCTCAAAGCACTGCTTCATCTGGACAGGGAAGGCATTAACTGGGAGTGTGAGGCACCTGGAGCACCTGGAGCTGCAGGAAGGCAGGGACACCAATGCCACTGAGAGGTTACCCAGCAGCTGCAGCTGGGCCACGCTCCCCCTCTCACTTCTGAAATGTTAGAAAGGAAAAAAAAAACCCACAAAAAACCCCAAACCGAACCTGGAAAAGCCATGTTTGTGTCCTGCCATTTGTTACAACCCTCCTGGCAGGTGAGTTATGTTAAAGTTGAGTCTTCCAAGAGAGTTCCTGGGAAAGGAGAGGGGTGAACACGACCAGCAGCATCAATGGGGAGCAGGAATAATGCAGATTATTTGTGGGGCTTAAACCTGCCCCTTTTCCAGAGCCTTTCATCCTATGCTTGAAGTGCCATCAGCTCCAGGGCTTGGTCCAGCCAGCTCTGGCTGTGCCTCCCTTCAAAGATCCCTGCTGGAGCAGAGTTTGTGTTTACAGCAGGGAGATGAAAAGCCAGGGGTAGTTTTCATCTCTGCTCTGCCCCTCCGTAGCATCGTTAATTGGGGCTCCAGCCCTAAATAATCCCCCTAATCTGTCAGATCACAGATTACCAACATGAAAGCAGAGCCTGAAGCTCCCCAGAAGCAAATCGGTGCCTGGGCTGGAAGACTCCACAATGAAAGGCAGGGAAAGCTGAGGCCCAGAGGGGCCAGGCTGGGACTGACAGCGCTGTCACAAAGCTCCTGACTGCCCAGACTGCAAGTGGGCAGCTCCTGCAGCGTTTTGGGGTTTTTCCCTCGTGGCAGAAGGAAGGATTTTTTTCTTTTGCAGCAGCAGAATGGTGGGGCCACAAGTTCAGGGTAGGAAAGGCTTCCCCAAAGCTTTCTGGCTCCTTTTCTGCCCACATCCCTGTCTGTGTGGTTAAGCACTCTGTTGTAGGTGATTATCACTTGTTTGGTGATTAACAAGTTTGCTGAAGTTAAACACCAGAAAAACTGGTGTTGGTGTTCTAGGGATGGAGGTGACACCAGGTGGAAATTCCTCTTCTCCTCACAGCCAGAACTATTGAAAAAAAATTATAAATCCCTCTGTCTTCATCCCGAGACTTTCAGGAACCTACAGGACTCCCAAAGGATCAATTAATGCTCTTCATTTTTCCTCAAGGAACAGATCAGGTTTGACTTCTCCCCTCAGAAAGAAGTGGTTCAAACCCTCCCAATCTTCTGATTTATGGTACCTTGGAAGATGTTGCATGAAAACAATTTTGCTGTGCTTTCAAGATGTTTCAGCGTATCCTGACAGGGGTTTTTAGGCACTTTTAAGCTCGTGTTCAAGGTGTCTTGTTTGAAATTGCTGTTCCTGTCCCTGCTGCAGTTGAGGGGGGTTAACCCTGAGGGATCTGTCTGGGTGTGGGATGTCCCTTGGACACAGCAGTCTGAATCTCCTCTGGGACGTGCAGGTGGCTTGGGGCGTTCCTGCTGCAGGGATCAGCTCCCAGCCCACTCCTGGTTCCCTTTTCCCACGGATTTCTCTCTCAGACTGTCGGAATCTTAAAGCCTGAAATGATTGCAGGCTTCACCCTTCTCACCTTCTCTGTTCCTCCTCCTCTTCCTTTCATTTCTTTGGCCATAACTGGACAATGAGAGCAGTGAATCCCACGTTCCCCTCCTCGTTCTCTGCCTCTCCCCTGTTCCAGAGGTGCTGCCTGTCCCTGCCTGGGCTGGATGCAGTCAGTCCCTGTCGCTGTGCCTGGGAGTTATTAAACATTTTGCCTCCCTGAAAGCCCTGACAAGAACCTCATTTCAAAGGCCTTTCAAACACTCTTTAGCCCAGATAAGGCTTGAAGGGTGAAGAGGCAACAAAAAGCAGCTAATCCACTTAACTGCCAGGGGAAACGTCACCAGCCAAAAGAGCAAGTGGGTTTTTGGGATGACTTCTCCCCAGTCAGATCCTGGGGATTTCCAGCAGCTGCACAATCCTCCCTGCCCGTGTTTTCTGGTAATGAATACTAACGATCCTTCACTTTGATTTTAATTGCCTGCCTATCAAGCTTTGTTAATCTTCCCCATTTTCCTTAATCTTTCATCATGTCACTTTTTTTTTTCCCCGTGTTTCTTCTGTGTTGACAAGGCATTTAAACATTTCACCAAGCAGAAAAAGAAAGAAGGGAAGAAAAGAAAGAAAGGAAGAATGAGAGAAAAAGAAATCATCCCCTTTGCATTTGGAATGATCGTTTTCCATATTGGAAAATGAGTGGCTGTGGTGGTATCCAATTAAAACTAACAGGTTAAATTAGTGAATATTGAGATCCCCATCCTTCCAAACCAGGAAGTCTGGGGGCTGCTCCAAAGTCAGGCTGCTCATAATCCAAACAATCCTTCCAGCTCAGACAGGTTTCCTTCCCGAGGGAATCTACAACAGCATTTTCAGAGGAATTTCACCACGAGTTTGATTGGAGTTTTGCTGCATGAGAACGGCTTTGACCAGAATCGTTGCTGTGGTACCAACTTCTCCTGATGTTCGTTGTTTTTATCCAGGAACCAGCCTGGAAGGAGCCTCTCTCCCTGTGGATTTGCCATTCCAATGGGCACGTGCTGGAGCGTGGCCGGCTCAGTTTAATTTCAACTCAATTTAGTTTCAACTCAATATAAAACGAGTTGGAAACGCAGGAAAACCCTTCTGAGCTGAGCACACCCGACTGTTTCCACACGGTGCTGTCCCCACTCTCCCATCCCCAGCCTCAGGAGCTGCAAAATCCATCTGAGAGGTCTCCAGGAGGATTCTCCTGGCCCCAGCCCCTGTCTGGGTGTCGCTGGCCCCGAGTGTCCCCTGGCTCTGAGCTCTCCCTGTGCTGAGCAGCTCCATCGAGGAGATGCTCCCTGCTGCCTCTCTGCTCTCCCAGATGTGCTCAGACACCGAGAATCTGCTCTGCCTTCCCAGGGAGCTGCTGATGTGAGCTGATGTGAGCTGTGCCTCAGCGAGTGAGAGCAGGGAGGGGACAGAGGCCAGGAGAAGAGTAAACAGCGCTTTTCGTTTTGGGGAGTAAAAATAACTCCGCCTGCAAATTGTCCAATTACAGAAATCCCACTCCGAAATCTTAAAATTGAGATCCCATCGTTCCAAACGCATTTATCCCTTCTTAAAACTCCTCCATGGCAGTCTCAATTACTGAGCCATTTTCAGTGCTTTGACAGGTTTGTTACTGGCAAAAACTGATGTGAAGTTTTGGGTGTCTTATCCACCTGATGGAGCTTTCCACAGCATCCTTACCTTGCTTTTTCCTACAAAAAACAACGTTATTTAAACATTCTTTCAAGCAAACGAAGTAGATTTTTGTTAGAGGGGAAGGTGGGATGGTGGTCTCAAACCAAAACCCTCTGAAGCCGGCCCAGGCCGTGTCCTCTGCCCACGGAAAGGGACAAGAATCCTCATTTTGGAGGGATGTGAGGTAACAGATGCTGCCTGAGGAATCTGCTCAGAGCTGCTGGAAGTCAGACACTGTTTTTAAACAGGACACTAAATACCTCAAAATGTGGGATTGTCTCATCTCCCTTGCCAAATTTGCCACATTCTGGACTCGCTGTGAGGAGTTTCATGGCTTATTTGCATATTGTGTGAAAGTAACATTTCCATCCACAGCTTAGGCTTTGGAATTCCTTCACTGTGCCCTTCCAAGAGGAAAGTAACAGATTCCTGGGACTCTCTGCACTGCTGGCCAAGAGACCTGGATTTGGAACCACACAGAAACTGAGGGTTGCTTTGGAGACAGACATTGAGCAGCAGCAACAGGCAAAAATTAAAGTTACAAATCCTGGCAGCAGCTGCCAAAAAATCCTTGCAGGGGGAGGATCAAGCAAGGGATGGAGAATGCAGGAATCGTGGGGGAAAGGGGTGAGCTCTCCCTTCTCCCGTTCCCTGCCCTGGAGATTGATTCAGGAGTCACCAAGGAGGGAATTGTGTCCCACAGAGACTCTCGTGCTGCCTCTGTTTGCACAGCACCACCTCAGACCCTGCCGTGGGCTCCTCCTGTGTGCAAAGCCCACGGACAGCTCGGTAATTCCCAGGTGCTGGGGGTGATCCCCAGGAGAAGGGAGGCTGGCAGGGGACAGGGGGCAGCAGGGCTGGCACAGAGGGAAGAGGGGGCAGCAGGGCTGGCACAGAGGGGACGGGGGGCAGCAGGGCTGGCACAGAGGGGACAGGGGCAGCAGGGCTGGCAGGAGCTGGCACAGAGGGGACAGGGGGCAGCAGGGCTGGCACAGAGGGGACGGGGGGCAGCAGGGCTGGCACAGAGGGGACAGGGGCAGCAGGGCTGGCAGGAGCTGGCACAGAGGGGACAGGGGGCAGCAGGGCTGGCACAGAGGGGACGGGGGGCAGCAGGGCTGGCACAGAGGGGACAGGGGCAGCAGGGCTGGCAGGAGCTGGCACAGAGGGGACAGGGGGCAGCAGGGCTGGCACAGAGGGGACGGGGGGCAGCAGGGCTGGCACAGAGGGGACAGGGGCAGCAGGGCTGGCAGGAGCTGGCACAGAGGGGACAGGGGGCAGCAGGGCTGGCACAGAGGGGACGGGGGGCAGCAGGGCTGGCACAGAGGGGACAGGGGCAGCAGGGCTGGCAGGAGCTGGCACAGAGGGGACAGGGGGCAGCAGGGCTGGCACAGAGGGGACGGGGGGCAGCAGGGCTGGCACAGAGGGGACAGGGGCAGCAGGGCTGGCAGGAGCTGGCACAGAGGGGACAGGGGGCAGCAGGGCTGGCACAGAGGGGACGGGGGGCAGCAGGGCTGGCACAGAGGGGACAGGGGNAGCAGGGCTGGCACAGAGGGACAGGGGGCAGCAGGGCTGGCACAGAGGGGACAGGGGGCAGCAGGGCTGGCACAGAGGGGACAGGGGCAGCAGGGCTGGCAGCAGCTGGCACAGAGGGGATGGCACCATGAGGGGCTGTGGGTGCCGCTGAGGGCTCCACGTGCAGGAGTCTGGGGGAGTTGGCACAGCCCCTTCCCAGCCTGGCAGCACAGGGCCCAGGAGGAGCTCTGCAGAAGGGAGATGTGGGAGGGTTCCAAACCTCTCCGAGCTGCAGATTTAGAATGAGAACAACTTAATTTTTTTATTTTTTTTTTTAACTTTTCAGGAAAATCCGAGGGAGTGTTTGTGGCCAGATCCCGCCTCTCTGGAGTCTGCTGTGTCCTGCCAGAGCCTGGGGGAGCACATGGAGTGATGCTGGCAGGGCTCTGCTCGCCGGGAGAGCTCCGTGCTGGGAGTGAGGCACAGGAAAAACCCTGGCACCGGCTCAGGCTCCCCTGGGACAGGAGTTCCATGGGGAGCGGCGTTGTTTTCACATCTGCTGTGCCCTGAGAGGCCCTCAGGTACCAGGGATGTGTCCCCAGCTGCCACTGCTTGTTGTCACCACCGGAGCCTTCCTGAAGCCAGGCAGCTGCTGCTGCCTTGATTAAAGCTGCTCTGGGCAGCTCCTTAACGAGGAGTTAAAGCAGCAGCAATTACAAGCTCTTAATCCATCCCAACGTGGGAGTGGAGCAGGGTTTGCTCTCAAAAATAGTGCTGCAAACTGGGCCACAAAGCAGGGAAAGGAGAATCCTGGGAAGAGCAAGGAGTCAAAGTAGGTGATGAGGATGTGGAGGGAACAGAGAGGGGAGCAAGGCTCAGCAGGAACAGCTGCCTTGAATTTTCAGCTGCTGTGGGTCAGCAGAATGCAGAGAATGAGCTGTAATCATCTATCCATCTATAAATGACATTTATCAAGCCGAAAAACTGCCAAGATCCGTGATGCTGCTAAAGAAAGGGTTCAATATTCACACAAAAGATGTAGAGTTTGCTCTTCGTGTCTCTTCCCTCCCCAGTTTTTGGCAGGCCAGTTTCTCTGCTGCCCTCCCACCTTTCTATCGTGAACACAAAAAACCCTGAAGTCACCCACGGACAGGATCCTGGTGTTCCCCAGGGAATAATGTCTGATGGCAGCTGGGGGCTTTCACGAGGCTCTGATGGCAGGGAGAATGATTCGCTCTGCAGTTCCTCCAGCTGCTCCTCAGGACTGAAAAACGCAGGCACAGGTGAATCTGTCAAACTTCAAACACACCCAGTCCTTCAGCAGGGACCCAGTTCTGAGCCGCCAGCAGAGGAGGAACTTCTCCAATTTAAAAAGGGAGGGGGGAGTTTGCCCTGTGTCACACACACAGGGAGCAGTTCCTCGTGTTCACCTGGGGGAAATGTGTGTCCTTCACAAAACCCAGCCAGTGCAACATTCACCAGGCAGAATGTGTTTGTTTCTGAGAGAAGGAGGAAGTTCAGAGCAGTTAAAAATGGAGTTTGTATTTCAGATATTTAGAAAACCTCTAGGAAGTGTTCGCACTGATATTTAAACCCTTTACCCCAGACACTCCCAGTCTTCCCTGGGTCGGGATTTGGCTGCATGGAAATCGTAGTTTGGCATCTGTAAAAAAAAAAGTGTTTCATTTTATCTTGTTGGTGTGTTATATTTTAATAGAGGAATGCAATCAAATAGATGCAAAGCCAGTTCATATAAAAACTGAATTGATTGGTCTCTGCTGCAGCCACATCGAGAAGTAAGAGAAGGTCAATGGTCTTAAATCAGGAGGTCCTGTCAGAGACCTCCATCTAATCCCCTAAAAGGAGGGGGCTCCCTCCTTTCTGCCTCAGTGCAGAAGCCAAGCCCCAAATTTAATTCAAGACAGGGCTCAAGCAGTGGCTGTTGGTGCAATTGCAGCCCTAGATATCAAATCTCTTGGGTTTTAATGCCTCAGAGGCCAATTCTGCTTCCTCTGCTGAATAGGAAAGTAAAAAACAAAGGAGGGGGGAGGCCACATCCTCCCCCAAACTCCCACCAAATGTCAGGTAATAAAGCACCTGCTTTGCTCCCTCTCAAAAGGCAGGAAATAGGCAATTTTCCTGCTGGCCCCTACCTGGGTAGGAACCTGCAGGATGGAGCTTCAAACCAGTGAAGGTGAGAGCTGAAAAGGTAAAAAGTCACCTTCCTGTTCCACAATTATTCTCACAAGAGCTGAGTGTCAGCAGAGGTCCTGAGACGACGCTCTGCTCGCTCTGCCAGCCTGCTCCACTTCAGCTCCTCGTGCTCCACATCACAGAAATTACTCCATGCCACAATTAAATCCCCCCAGTCCCGCTGGGCCCGGGTCACAGCCTCTTCAGGAAAAAGGAAGGGTACGTGGAGCTCTTCTTTAAAAAACTAAATTACGTTGGGAAGTAATTGCAAATTGTTGTTGCTATTATTATTTATTCCTTCCCGAACTGATAAGGTGTGCATGATCTGAATGCTTTCGGATCCTCCCTGCACTCAGAGATGAGTTCTTGCAGGCCAGGAGTCTCTGTGAGGAAGAATACATTAGAAAACATCGGGTTTATTGCCAGTCCTTTGGTTTTTTTCTCCACGAATGGGTTCTGTGAGCTTTGCATTAATCATGTGGGGGGAGAGGCAATTAAAATACAGCCGTGGAGAGGTGAGTACTGCTGCTATAAAACACAGCTAAGGAGAGGACAAGATGGATCTCTCTCTGCTGCTTCCTCAGGCAGGAGGGGAAGAGGGATGCTCTGTACTCCTTGGCAGAAAATGGGATGTCACTGCCAGCCAGGAGATGGATGTTGGGGTGCAGAGCAAGGATTTGGGCCCAGGAAAAGCATTTCCAGTGGAAGGCTCCTCTCTGCCCCTCAGAACTGCCCCAAACTCTCCTGGGGTTGAATTCCTTGTGCCCATCTCAGCTTGCAGAAGGCAGCTGGGCTGTTTTCCCATGGAAACTCTCCGCCAGACACAGGAAAATAAACCTTTATCAAAGCAGCATCTCCCTGTGGAGATGAAAAACAGCCCAAGCCCAAAAGGTGTGGGGGAGCCATTTGTCAAATATTTGAGCCGTTTAAGGTGTGGAGGATTAAGTGGGTCACCACCACAAGGCTGAGCACTCCCACCTCTCCATCTTCTCCATCTTCCTGCTGCTTTCTCAGGTGTTTGCTGCCAAGCTCGGCCCTGCTGAGCCTCTCCCAGCTCAGTAATGCCCAGTATGGCACCTACAGCTTTGGGGATGTTGTCCAGAGCTGCTCTCTGAGATGGCACAGGTGGGACACACACATTCCTCTGGGTCCTACACAGCTCTGCTGGTTACTCCTGTGTTTGTTTCTTGCAAACAGAGAGCTGCATTCCTTTGGTTCTTCAGAGCAGCGGTGATTTCTCCCCAGCAGCATTTTCCTCGCTCTCAGCCACTTTCCCCTCCCGGTGGCTGCTGCAGCTCTGGTGTCAGCCCTCCCCTCCCACCAGGAGTGCACGTAAACAGCTCTGCTCCCTTTGCAGCTGCATCCCCACTTCAGTACCTGCGCTTTCCCCCCACACCCTGCCAGTTTTCCTGCTCCAAAATACAGGAGCTTTTCATCCTCCCTTGTCAGGGTTTGTGTTTTGTGCTGCTGTCGCCTTGGCCGCAGCGTTCCTTGGGGCTGTCTCTGATCCCCATCCCTGACAGATGCTCCCTGAGACACAGACACACTTCAGCACGAGCTGTCACTGCCCTGAGAGCACCTGGGAACACCTGGGAACACCTGGGAACCCCTGCAGCTCCAGGGAGAGCCTGCTGCACTGCTGGTGTGTTTACCCAGCACGCCAGAAAAGCAGCTCAGATGTGGCAGGGAAGAGGAGCTTCAGAGCTTGGAGCTTGTTGTGCCAAAAACACTTTGCTGGTGCTCTCAAAAGCTTTTTAAAGGCGTCCTTTGAGGCCATCAGGGCGTCCTGAGAGCTTCTGATGTTTCTTTGGTACCTCTGGGGTGGGCAGTGAGCAGGTGACAGCACAAAAGCAGAGCTGGCAGCAGTGACAGTGCCCCTGAGCCTGGGTGGTGATGCTTTGGGTCAGCATTCCCATTCCAGCTCTGCCACCAGCCTCTGGAAAAGCATCCAGCTCCTCTGGAGCCTGCGTCCCCTTTGTGTGACACGGCACAGCTCCTTCCTGTGCCTGCCCAGAGCCCGGGCCAGGGGCTGTCCCCGTGTCCCAGTAACAGGCCCTGCCCTCCCCTGGCTGCCGGGGGGCTGTGACATGGGAAAAGAGCCCTGAGCCTGCCTTTCTCCCTGCCTGGGAACCCGGGCAGGGCCAGCATCCCACTTGACACCCGGAGAGAAAAGGCACAGAAAGGAGATGGGATTTGCTCCAGGTCACACAGCGGAGCAGTGGCCAGGAACAGGAGCCAGCTCCCACTTCCCTTCCCAGAGCCCTGTCCCCCCCTGTCCCCCCTGCTCTCTGCGGATCCCTCCAGTGTGGGCTTTAATCACCAGACCGTGTTTGTTTTCATGGCCGTGCATTCCTCACCCACACGACATCGGATCCTCTTTGCCCCGCTGTGCCAGGTGGGTGGACAGCAAGGAGAAAATTGTCTTTTTCCCCCAAGCCTTTTCCAAGCTTCCTGCTTGACTCCAGCACGGAGAGTTCTGTGACCCCTTGTCCCACTCAGCCTCCCTTGTCCTGGGGGAAAGGAGACCTGCAGAGCTTTTAAACCTGAGCTGGCAGACGGAACGTGCAGGGCACTGTCTGGAGGAGACAGAGTGAGAAGGGACTGAAATTGCAGAGTGCTGACGGGAGGGAGGGAGGAAAACAAGCCCTGCTCCCAGCAGGAGGATGCATGGCTGTGTCACTGTAATTCAGCGTGATGGGTGCTGGAAAGGCCCTGCACTCCTTTAGCCCACGTTTGAACTCTGGGGAGGAAGGAGCTGACAGGCTCCCTGCGCCTCTTGCTGGGTTCTGAGCAGGAATTTTTATTTAGAAGTGCAGAGCTTTGTGCAAAAAGCGTTTCCTGCACCCCCAGCAGCGGGGCCAGGAGGGGATTGGGGTTGATTTTGACACACGCAGGGTCAGAAGGATCCGGAGAACAGAGCACCAGGAACCACAGGCTGCAGCACAGGCACAGGCTCTGGTACCAGAGCATCCCAATGTGAACAAAGAAAAGCCAGGTTTAGCCCAGCTGGGCTGGACTTTAGCAGTGAGACCGGTGCCACATCGCCGTGGCAACAGCAAGGCCTGTGCTGGGAGGGCCTGACTGCTCTCCAGCCATCATCTCTGCTGGGTTAAACCATCGCTGTTCCGTGGAGCCACACCATCACCGAGCTTGGAAAAGCCCTCTAAGACCATCAAATCCAAGCTGTGCCCGATGCCCACCTCCATCCCCAGCCCAGAGCACTGAGTGCCACGTCCAGGCCTTCCCTGGACATCTCCAGGGATGGGGACTCCAAACCTCCCTGGAGATTTTCACCAAACCCAAAACTTCCTGTGAAAATAAGATGGGATGGAAACATGGGAAAAGATACTTGGAGAGACAGAGGCATTAAGGGAATCCTGCATCCCTGTCCTTGAAAGATTTGGATTTGTAAAATCCTCCTGGTGTAAGCTGTGCTTGGCTTTGGAGGGGCTGAGCGAGGATGGAGCTGCTGTCACCACACCCGAGTGGTTTTGTTGTGGCAGGAGGAGCAGGAATTGGAGGCAGTGAAGCTTTGAAGCTCCCTCAGAAGTGCGTGGATTCCCCAGGGATGGGCTCCTGCAGGTGTTCCCTTTGTCCCATCAGCTGCCACGCTTTGGAACCAAATCAAAGCCGGGACGTTTTTGCAGAGCTCACTTTTATATCCACTCACCGCCTGATCACAATGTGTTCGACTGGGAATTTAGGCCAAAATTGCCTTTTAACGATAGGAAAGCTCCGTGTTTTCCTGAGAAAACCTCCAATCACGGTGCTATCAAACCCAGTAAATTGGATTTGTCTCCTGGATGCAGATGCCAGATACCCGTCACAGTTAATTGTGCATTTTCCTTGCAGGCTCTAAGTGGTGGAATCTCGCTACAAAAGACATTTCTGATGTAGGGTGCTCTGTAAATATTTATGTTCTTTCAGTGGAGGAATGCCTCGCAATCAGACAAACCACACAAAGGCAAATGAACTCATCAAAAGAAACCACAACTGAAATGCAAACATTATTAAAAAAACAGGGGAAGAAAAGCCTCTCTTCTGAGAGAACTCCGAGCCCAGGTGGTGCTGGGGGTTTTCCTCAAGAGAGGATCTTTTTTTTTCTAATCTGCAGGTGCTTCCAGATGATGAACAGGATGGGAAAATCTGGCCCGGTCCACGTTAAATCTCAGGATTTAGTGGAATTTCGGTGTTCTGTCAGGCACAAAGGCTGTAATTACCGACCAGGACATAATCACCACTCACACTCAAACCCTCCGACTTTCACCTGTGTCTTTGGTAAACTTCACACCTGCTCTGAGCCGAGTATTTTGCCTCCTAATCACAGTTTACACCCTTTATTCCTGAGCATTTGGTAGCAGCAGGAAGGGAAGGTCTGTGTTTTGTTAGTTAAAGGTTTCTTCATTTCAACCTTGTTTTTTAACACTATCAGCTAATCCCCAGCACCAAAACAACGTTGGAACTTTGTCAGGAGTTTGCTGCTGATATCCAGAAATATAATTGCATTTATTTATCTCCCACCTACAAATTTTAATGGATTTTTTTTTTCCCTCACAGATAACAACAAGGACACAATGGGCCATAGATAGGCTGTAAATGTAAAGTCCCCGTTTTCTTCTTTCTTTTTGAGCTGCTCTTGGGACAAATACCAACAGCACAGTAGGACCAGGACTGCAGGGATGTCACAGGAAAGCTGATGGGTGAGCCCAGATCCCGTGTCCCTGCAGGAAACTGGCTTCTACCCTGATGGTGCCAATCAGAACTGCCCTTCCCTGCCAGGAGACTTTGGAAATAATGGATTTCCAGGGCAAAACACAAATGACCTTCATCAGACCACCCTCCTTCCCTCAATTTAGGACCTTTTCCTTACCCACCATTATCCCACACATCTCAGAGTCCATTCCCTGACGGATGAGCCTGTGCTGAGGGGAATTTGAGTTTGTCAGACCAGAGCTGCGGCACGATGGATCACTCAATTCCCAGGGAAAGGCCAGGAATGCTGTCAGGAGCTCTGAAAATGGCTTTGTGCAGCAAAGCTCGGGGTGTGAGAGCACAGGGAGGTGGGGGAGCTCCCAGGAGCAGCAGGCAGGAGATGCTGCTGTGGCTCTCCAGGAAGCCAAAGCCTGGCACAGCCAATTCTCAGAAGTCCAGAAGCCTCCAGAGAGGGCAAACAGTGAAACAAAGCTGTCACCCCTCTGTGGGGTGGCTCCAGAGAAACCCAGCTGGGGCTGCCCTGTCCCTACACAGGCAGGGAGGGAGCTCCAGCCCTTCCTCCAGGAGCAGCTGGGCAGTGTCTCCTCAGGGATCACAATTCCCAAAGCTGCCACATCCCAGCCCAAGGCAAGAGCTGAAATCTCGAAGCACAGCAGGGACCGAGTGGGTAAATGACAAAGGGGATGTGTTTTCCTGCCCATATTCACCCCCAAACCCTTCAAACCATGCACCAGCTGAGGCTGGAACAATCCAGAGGGTCTTGGATCGTTGCAGGGATCTGGCAGAGCCAGAAGAACCTTCCCCTCCCAGAGGAGGGGCACTAAATCAGGACCAGGGAAGAAAGGGCTCCTCAATTACTGATCAAAGCCGTGGCTGGAGCTCCTGCCCCCAAAAGCAATCCCTGCTCCCTCTGCAGCCACCAGCACGCTCCAGGCAAGGAGCAGAGCTGGGAATAACAACGGGAATGGCTGCAGAGCAGCAGGACGTGGCTCAGCATCTCAGCAGTGACTCTTTCCTCTGCCTCAGCCAGGAGAATCCCTTAACCCCTGCAGTGTCTGATCTCACAAACATCTTTCCTTTCATTTTCAAGCTGCTGCTTGGCTGCTTTTGCCATTGCCCTTCCTGCCAGTGGGTTCCAAATCCCAGATGCGAAGATCCAGCCCCTGAGCCCTCCACCAGAGCACCCCTGACCAGCCCATTCAGGTGTGGGCTCACTGGGAGAGGCTCAATCCTGATTATTCCAAAGGGCTTCCAGCTATTCTCCTGGAGAAAACACCAGTTTGGGGATTCATAGACATGCCAGGGCATAAATCAGCAGAAAACAGAGTAAAAAGGGCAAATTGTGGCTCCGAAAAAGGGCTCTGCAGCAAGGAGGAGGGATGGGAAATTGTTTCAGTACCTTCATGAGAAGATTCCAGCAGCAGCAGAGCATCCTGGCAGCTTCAGTGGAGCCCAGAGCTCCACCGAGGCAGTGGGAATTTTTTGCCCCAAAAACCTTGGAGCTACCCCCACATTCAATGCAGCCCTAAGATTTACCCAGCTCTGAGAGCTGGGTGGGAGATTGCCCCATCCCAACTTAATTGTGGCTGCTGGAACAGCAGAAACCTCGGCTGCAGCTGCTTTCAGTAACTTTCTGTATGTCTGTGGTAAATCTGACAAATTTTCTGCTCTGAGCACCCCCATAATAACACAGCAAAGTTCTGGCTCAGGCAACTGTTTGGAATTGGGTTTTACTGCCAGGATGCAGCTTGCTTGTAACAAATCCTGGACTTTTCCAAGTTGGCCTCTGTCACTTTCTGCTGAGAGAGCGAAACCTTTCATTTTTAATTCCATTCTGGGTGGTTTTTTCATTGTTTTTTATATTTTTCTCTGGAAAATAAGACAACTCAGTCAGGGAATGTTCAAATGAAAATTATTCTTGCAGAAAGTCTTGCAGATTTGCAGGAGGTTAAACCAAGGAAAATTGGGAGCCATTATCTTCCCAATGCCAGAAAATGTGTTGCCTGAATTAATGGCGATTTCAGGAATACACGCAGTAACGCCATACATCAGAAATGAGATGCTGAATTACCAGCAATAGCCTCGTTCTTTATTAAACACTTTGGCTAATTAGTCTGGGAACATTTCACAGGCTGGGGCACTGTGAAGAGCTGCAGAAGGTCACAGCAGAAGGCAGCAGGCGATGGATTAGCGAGCACCAGAACCCAGCAGAGCTGTTCAGCCTCTGAAATCCGACTGCCTGAGCTCCCCAACCCCGTTCTTTCCACCTGTAAAGTAAAAGTGAATAATGATTATTATGGTGAGGAGACCATGGAAATTGTTCTTTCTGAAGAGGCTTAAGGCTGCCAGTCTGAACTGAGAACCGACTGCACTGAGTTTGTGGGAATTCACAGCAAAGCCACGTTCCATGGACACCCTGGAGCAGCACAGCACGGTTTGGAAAGGCCAAAGTCTGGAATAGAGGTGGTTTTTTCCTGTGCCTCCCCTGCAGTGATCAGGCAGTGCTGGCACAGGAGGCTGGCCTGGAGTATCCTGTGTTTCTGTGTGGATGAGAAGGGAGCACCTTCCCCAGCAGAAACCAGAGCTGGGTTCTGCTCCCATCCTCACGTCCCTGTGCTGAGGGCTTGGAATGCTGGGCTGGAACAGCCAGTCCCAGCAGCTCTGCCATTGCTGTTCCCCCTGCATCCCGCTCTGTGCTCCTCTGCAGAACGGGCAGCAAGTGCCAGAGCTCCAGGGGCTGTGCTGGGGGCTGAGCTGAGTGTCACTGGTTTGCTGCGGAGGATTTGTCCTGCAGTGGGAGCCTGCACAGCAACCTCCTGCCTCCAACCAACCAGGGGGAATAATAAATTCATCCCTTTTTACAGAATAAAGTGGGGATTCTCTCCTGCCACTGGCAGCAGAGGGTTTGGAGCTGTGGATTCTCGCGAGCTGAAGCTCACAGCAGAAGGAGGGAACCTTTCTCAGCCTGCAAAGCTTTTGGTAGTGATGGCACTGCCATCTTTTGCCTCCATATGTGGCCCTGCTGTCACCCTGATGGAGCACAAACCCCGTGTTCTTCCCTTCCTGAGCCAGCACCATAAATTAATGGCATTAAAGCTCCCATAATGTTGTACATGACGAGTGTGGTGTTGATACAATTCCCTTGGCAGAGGCCCAAGCCAGGTAATTACCGTGTTCCTCCCTCAGTTTGCTCGTGGGCAGTGCCTTGAACGCTCTCTGTGGTGGTGCTGGGAGCCAGCAGTGCCCTCCCAAGCCACCCCAAACACAAACACGACACCTTTAAGGGTTTTCCCCCCTTTCCTTTTATAAAAACATCTTTGATTTCGAGAGACATCTTTGCTCAGACATCAGTGCTCCAGGGAGGGATGTGTTGGAGCCCTCATCTGGGGTTGTTTACGTCCAGCTCTGCCCTGACAAGGGCTCTTTGTGGTGCTGGGGATGGAGGGGGACAGCAGGGAAAATGATGCCTCTATTCCTGGGGAAGCACCAATTTCCAGCTGGGGTTTTACTCCAAGAAGGCCAGAAGTACAAAATTACTCCTCAGCTAAGAAAGCAGTAATCAGGTCTTGCTGTACAAGAGATTGTTGTGCAAAAAACCCCCCAGTCCCTGGGGCTGCATTACAGGAAAAATCTGGTGAGTTGTACTTCTAGCTTAAATTCACATGAATCACATATCAAATTAAAAATCCAAATTCCAGAAATTATTGCTAAAATTATTTTTTTTTCCTTATGAAGTCAGAAAAGAGTGAGGAAGAAAATCCCCAACAGTCTCAGGTAACAATGTTGTCCTCTGGCTGATCATAAATGTGATTCTCCCCCAGTTCTAGAAAGGTGCCCAATGTCAGCTCCCCACACCTAACCCTGTGTATCCCTTAAATGAACTGGAAACACAGCACAGAAACATGAAACAGAATCTTCTGCTGTTGTATTTTCCTTTTATTTGCTCCATTTGTTCTGTGATTTATATGGAGAGCACACTTTGGAAGATTGCATTGTGCCAGCAGTGAGACCACACATCCTTTATGCCAGGATGAATTATTTTGCAGCCTTTTCCATGCTGTTAAATCATAAGTGGGGGCAATGGGCAGAAGATGAATCTGTGATTAAGCAGGATTTCCTTTGTCATGTAGATTTCCCAATTTCAAAACATTTTTTGATTCCATCCTAGAAAGTGCTTTAGGGAAAAAAAAACATCTTTTCTTGTAGAGAGAGTGGAAGGAGCCCTGGAGGTGTCAGCCCAGCACAGAGGGACCATCCCTGCCCTGCTCCTGTGGCTGCACGGTTTGGGATGGAGCATCTCTGCCAGGGAGGAGATTCCCTGGAGGCAGCAGTGCTGCAGCTGTTCCTGCAGAGGAGAAGGGAGTGAATCACTCAGGGTTTGAACCCATCCTGCTTTTGGAGCAGTGCTGCAGCTGTTCCTGCAGAGGAGAAGGGAGTGAATCACTCAGGATTTGAACCCATCCTGCTTTTGGAGCAGTGCTGCAGCTGTTCCTGCAGAGGAGAAGGGATTGAATCACTCAGGATTTGAACCCATCCTGCTTTTGGAGCTGGGGATGGCTGTGTGCAGCTCAGGGGAAGGAATGTCCCACCCCTGCCCTGAGCTGCTGAGCCTTTGCTTGATGCCACAGCCCCAGGCTCGGTGTCCCCCAGGTCTGGGTCGTTCCTGAGGGGTGAGGGAGGCTCAGGGGGACAGGGACAGGCTGGGTCAGGAGGCAGCAGCATCCCCATCCCACCAGGAACAGAGCCAAGGCTTCACTGAGGGCAAAACAGCAAAGCTTTTGGGTGGATTGAAGTCTTCAAGCTGGACAAGCTGGCAAACCCTTGACCAAAAGCGAAGCAGTATAATACAAACTCTGATTTGTAAAATATTTCTCACTTTAGAGAGGTTTTTGAGCCTCTACCCTTCTGTTTTGTTTTGTTTTTTTCAATTTCCATCTTCGGTGGCATAAACAACTTCACAGACATTACACAGAGCTTTGAGAGGAGTGAGAGGAAGAAGAGTCCCAGAGCAAAAGAGTTCATGGAGTTTTAAAATGCAGTTCAACAAGTGTCCTGGAGGAAGATGCACATTCCACATGCATTTTAAAGGTCCTATAATTAAACAGTTTTGCTCTCTCTGCTGCATATTTTGATCTTGGTAGCAAAAATAGGAAATACCAGCCTGACCCTAGGACAGAATCCTTTCAGTGCAGGGTCAGAAGACTCCTTTGTAGCAGGATTATTTCACAAGTGAAGCTTGGTCAGACACAAGATGGAAATTTGAAATATTGTCAGCGATTTCCTTGGCCAGTGCAACAGCTTTGAGAAGTGTTTGTTTATGAGATGAATGCTGATCTCAAATTTAACCCCAGCACAAATGGCTGTGTTTAATGGCCTGGTTCTGTGGCTGTGCCTGACTCTCAGCCATGCTGGGAAAGAAGTGCATTGTGGATATTGATCAGCCCTGGAATCATGAGTCATTTCCTCTGATACAGTGCTGAATGTTAGGATGCCCAAGGGGCTGGTTTAGGCTTCAAAAAAAAAAGGAAAAAAAAAAAAAGGGAAATACAAAGGGAGTGTGGGCTGGGGAATGGCAATGACTTTCATTCAAAAAATCATCCTTGCAGAAAAGCTTGGCTTTGAGAAGGAAAATTTTTATATCCCTTCTAATCTGGAACTGGAATAACAAGGAAAAAACCCTTTAAATGGCAAAAAAAAAAAGGGCAAGAGCCCACAGTTGCAGAGGCTTTGTAACATTAAATACACTTGAAAGAACAAATCACAGCTTAGGTTTTAATTAGTCCCATTATTGCAATGGAGCTTTTGGAGAAGGGCATGAGGGAGAGAGGAAGGAATATTTTGTTGTTCTTGCATTTATTTCCATCCTACTGCTTTCAGGATTGGCCTTTTGCTCCATGGTTTAAGCTGAGGCTCAGGAGCTCTGTTTTCAGCTTCCTTTTGGCCACAGGTTTCCTCCAGGGAAGCACAAGACACATCACTAAATCAAATTCCTAAATGTGTTCAGCTGAGGTGACTTTGTGTTGCCTGTTTCAGCTGTGTCTGAGCGAGGACTGTGCTGTTAAATACACTGAGTTTGGGTTTACAAACAAACCAGGACTTGGGGAAACCAGGTTTTGTTAAATGAGAAATGTGAAATTACAAGGGAATGTGCAGAATTCCAGCATCTTTCCGGGGCTGCTGCTGGAGTGCAGGGAAAGCTGCACAACCTGAGCTCTGGTTAGGGGTCATGATGTGTCTGTCTTCAGGAGATTTATCAAGACAGGTTCTAAGCCCCAGGGACACCCCTGATTGCCAAATGCCGGGTCTGTCCCTGATTGTCCGACCTGACTGCGATCGAGATCTCTTCAAAGAGGATCCTGAGTGATAGCAAGGGGGTTTTTGTTGTTTTTTTCCCCTTCCATAATGAGCACAGCCCTTCTCCAAGAGAGGCTGGAGCAGCTGTGCAGATGGCAGACATCTGCCAGAGAAATGCATCATCTTACATCATCTGGCACCGCTCCTGCCAGCGCAGAACCAGTTATTTATCGCCCAACAATTCCTCATCAGAGATGAAACTTGTGTGAAGAGAGCTAAAGCCATGCTAAAGATGTTCTCCTGATCCCATCTGGGTGACTCGAGTGGCATTAATGCCAACCTAAGGCCTCCTAACCCATATCTATAGATAAAAACTGCCACATCTATTATTGTCAACTGCCTTAAATGAAGCATCTGTCCATGGAGCAGCATCTTGTGTTCAGGAGATCATTTAATATCACCTTAATTTGGATTGGAGCCCAAGAGCAGCAGCAATAAAAACTGACTCTGAAAATCAGGGAGAGATCCACAAGACTGAGCTCTGAAAATCATGGTCAGGACTGGAGGGGCAGCAGCTGCATTGGAGTCTCTGGGTGATGCTCACGAGTGAATTTGGGCCCAAAGACTGGTGATGGCAAAGATTAAATTCCAAATGTGGTGCCCAGGGGTCTCGTGGCTGAATTTTAACATCCAGATGTGCCTGGGAAGCT
The DNA here is from genome assembly GCA_013398115.1 of Falcunculus frontatus. Lineage (NCBI taxonomy): Eukaryota > Metazoa > Chordata > Aves > Passeriformes > Falcunculus > Falcunculus frontatus. The sequence goes on along the minus strand of VZRV01003119.1, from coordinate 60,957 downwards.
GCCTCCAAACAACCTGGATATTGTAAATCCCAGAGCCTCCATGCAGGCTTTGGTAATGAAGCAGAGGATGCATTCGGTTCCAGAAAAAATGATTTTTGCCTCAACAGCAAGAATTTTCCAGGATCTTTTTCTTTCTCACTGCATTTCAGCACCATCTTAAGACCATTATGCAAAAATAGAAACACTCCTTTACTCGTATTTTTATCCTCTCCACAATATTTTTAGAGAAATGTGAGGCTGACATAACACAGAATCAGAGACTGAGATTCTGTTACAAGTTTTATTCTTCTGTGCCTGAAATCCAGTCACAACCAAAAAAAATGTTGGGGAAACATTCAGCTCTGCTCTGGGCTGATTTAAAAATGGAATTATTCCTTTTTCTCTTGGAATGACTGTCTACCTGCCTGCCTTCTGGGCAATCAGCATAATCCTGGTTAGTTGCCTCTCAGCAAGAGGAAAGTTTAAAGCACAGTTCTGCTCCAGTGGATTTGTCTTTTGGAGCTTTGACTGGAAGGAGCTCCCTGTGGTAAGGAAAGAGAGGAGAAAAAAGTTGAAAATTACTCCTTTTTTTGCCTTTTTTTTTTTTTGATAACTCTTTCCTTTTGGGGGAGGAGGGAACCTTTATTAAGTTTCTGAGTGAGTCCACTGGTCACTGATGCTTTAGAGCCAATTCTGTGGAATAAATCTGCTGAGTTTGGGTCTGGCAGTGCAGCTCCATGTGCAGAGAATGCGGTTCCTCATAACTTCCACGTGTGTTTGAACATTCCTGCCAGGCGTATTTATACTTTTTCAAATCAAAGCAGGCTGAGGGATGGATTTTTTCAATTAAAACAATCACTTATTTCTTGCTACCATGAGACACCCTCTTGTTTTAGTCTCTTCCATGCTCATTTTGCACATGCTGGTTTTACACTTGCATTAATGCACAGGATGTGATGGTGAGGCTTGGAATTAACATTATTACAAATAAAAGCAGCAACTAGAACAGCTGTTCTTTTAAAATAGCCAGGTATTAGTGATGCTGATGTCTGTTATTTAGAGGCACTGGGTGATGGAGGTGTTTTAAATGCCTTTAATATTTTAAATTAAAAATCAGTGACACCATGGGAAGAGTGGAAGAGAACAGTCAATTAATCCTCATTTACTCCTTACACCCCTCCTAATTTCTGTGATTCTGCTCAGCTGAGAGTCCTTTTCTCCTCTGAATAGAAGCACCAGAGTTGACTGGGTAGGTTAAAAATATTAAAATGAGACATTTACTGCACACTGGACGTGTGTAATGGTTTTACACATGGCAGTGTGCACATTAAATTGAACATTTTAGCTTCAAAGATGGAAGATTTCCTTTATTCCCATAACTGCCAGGTGATTTCCAGGAATGCCATCAGCGGGGTGACATGTGAGCCATGAGTCAGACTGACACAGCATCTCCATGAAGTCCCTTTCCCTGGATATTTCCATGACTAACAGCTGCCACATCCCTATTTTCCCAGCTCTGGAACCATCATGGAACCACCCCCTGTTTGTGGGAAGCAGAACTCCGGGACAAAAGCAGGATCAAGGTTGGTATGGACATAAAACACAGAGGTTTTGAGTGCCCAGATTCTGAATTTCTGGGCTGTAATTTTACCTCTCCAATTCTGATGACTTCACCCTCACTCCTATGGTTTATGACATCACCAGAGCACATTAATATCTCTGTGAGCCGCGTTGTCTAAACAAGGAAAGAGAGATGCTCTTACTTTTCTTCTATATTAAGACTTTTAAAAATAATCTGTGACAAAGACAAGGATGTTTCGAGGGCCTATCTCTGCTTTTATTGCCTGGCTGTGAAGAATATTGATTTGAGATCATTTTGCATGGTGTTGTTATCCATCACCATAAACATCTGCAGGGCACAGAATAATCCCCCTGTGACCAGAGGGAATTCTGAGGTGCATTCCCTAACTGTGCCCATTTTCCAGAGCCTACAAATAAGGGATAACTCTGCTTTGTGGCTCATAAATCTGGGTCTCCTGTTTGTGAAATGCCTGTATAGTTAAAATTCATTTTTATTATATTTGCATAGCAGAAGTGGAATTAATTTGACAGATTCCACTGCTGCTGCATTTAAATGTGGCAGAAAACTTCAAATTTCCTGTTCCCTTTTGTGCCAAGTACCCACTGAAGTCAATAACTGAAACTTGCAGTTCAGTTATTGATTGATGGGATTTTTTCCCCTTTTTGTTTTATAGATTAACGAAAAGAAGTGCACAGGCACAGCCCATAAACCTCTGCTAATGGCCAAAAAAAAAAAGGGAAATGTGTCAGGTAATGCACTTGGAGCACCTCATTTGATTTGGATATGCTTGGGACTCGTCTCCATTGGATTTTCATCATAAAATCCATGATTTTGCTTTAAAATTACTTGGAGGCTTAAATTCAGGTTAGACACTTGGTGTCTTTGCTCTGTCAAGTATTTTTAAGAGAAAAGCCCCTATTTCTGGAATTCTGCTATAGGTGAAATGATGTCTCCAGATTCCCTTTTACTCTGCCCCATTCCTGAGCTGGAGGGGGTCAGGGGTGATTTTTCCTCTGCTGAATTCCATGTGAGTTCTTCCCCCTTTTCACCCTGGGAGTTGAAACTCCCATATCATGGACTAAAACATTGTTTAACAGGAATAAAGATCTGAATAAAGATCCAACACAAACAACCGCTCCCCCACAGTACACAATAATTCACGGTATTTGTTGTGTGCAATATTCTTCCTTCACATATCCTTCTGCTCCAATTTTTGGGGATGTCAGCTCGCAGGGAAAAAGAGCTGCCTTAATTGATTTAATGTTCTCTCCCAGACTATTGTTTACCACAGAGGAATACTCCTGCCTTGCAAGTATTTTACTCTTTTGTTGATTTTTGTGGAGAAGATGAGTGGGATTGCACGGAAAGCTCTCCGTTAATAAAAATTGTGTCCGTAACAGCTGCCACAATCTCTTATTCTGGGTGTTCTAAAGGTCATTTTTACAGTTGCCTAGGGACACCTCCCCTTCTCCCCTTCAGAGCACAGATCCTAAAGGAAGTGAAAGCAGGGCCCAGGTAATGAGGGATGTGAGGAGCTGGGCTTTAATGATCCGTGAGGGTCCCTCCCAACTCAGGATATGCTGTGATTTTTCTGTCAATAATAATGATTTAATTATTACTCCACCATCATCATCATTATTAATACTCTAATAATTATTAGAATGTAATAATTAGCATCATATACACTATAACAGTTGATATATTTTAATATCACTACTATTGATATTAAATATCACGACTATATATTATATCAGATACTATTGTATATAATTATTTTCTTAGTATATATTATATACTGATATTATTATGCTGTATACTAGCATACCATAAATATGCATATACTATAAATGTTATACTATAATGTAGTATAAAGATTACATATGATAGATATATTTTATTATATTCTGCTATACTATGTAATATATTTATTTTATACTATATGATATAAATTATAGATATATTTATTGTATTATGTATTATAATATATGTATCTTATATGTATCATGTGTGTGCTATATGTAATATATAGCATATATATAATATAAGTAGCATATATAAATGTATATTCGATGTNTAATATAAGTAGCATATCTAAATGTATATTAGATGTATTACATATATAGCACATATGTAATATGTACTATTTTTATACTATATAATTACGCTCTATGATACAATACGTAATTCATGTATTGTATGTTGCTATATTAATTATACACTGTAATAATCAATAACCATTAACATTAGTATAATTACTATCATATTATTAATAACATACTATAATTGATACAAGCTACAGACATGATATATCTTTTTATATAGCGTATAATACATAATATATACATATTTTCTATAGCATATACTACATATTATATACACATATTTACACACTTATTAGAATAAATATTATATACCATTAGAATATTTTATATACTATAGATGTAAAATATTATACT
>VZRV01003119.1:36170-48747 GCA_013398115.1 Falcunculus frontatus | reverse complement strand
TGTTTGAAGATCCATATCTTTTTAATTCATCAATCAATGGGATTCCTCCCATTGTCTTCTTTATCTCATGGTGCTTAGCCTTGTCCATCAGCAGCCCCAGAGCTTGTTTGTAAAGACAAGTTCCATATTCCTCTCAAGTTGGAATTTCGGGTTGTGTGAGTTTGGGAATAACGGGATTTCCCAGGCTACAGCATCCCTCTGGTGATGTGGTTTTATGGAACTTCAGCTGCTGCTTTGGGGCAGTGGGAGGTGAGGTGTTAATGGGCTGTGTCTGGATGAAAAATCCAGAAAAGGGGAGATTTTGGATCCTTTTCTTTGAGCAAGTCTCAAAAACCTCCAGATACTGAAACATGGACTTCATTGAGCAGTAGGGATGTTTCAATGGGTGATAGGTTGGTATTCTGAAGGAGAAGATGGGCAGATTAAAAAAAAAATATATATATTTACACACATAAATAGTAGTACAGCACAGTGGGAACTTCATTTTGTCACAATGAGTAGGAGAATTGGGCTCCAAATTGTGGTTTTGAGTAACCAACAGCTCGTGTTGTGAGGACAGGTGAAAACTGATCCATCCCTGTAGTGACACTGGTTCTGCTGAGGAAAACATTTTGTTGGGAGGAAAAACTGCATTTCAGACAAGCAATATCACTGTGCTCCCCAAATCCAGAGATGTTATCCTGTGTTTGTGTTTCATCAATATTATTGAGCTGTTTGCTGAAGTCCTTGGTGTCTCTTTCCTTCTGCTTTTCCTTGCTTTATCAACTCCTTGGGCGTATTTTCTTACACCTGATTATTTTGTTCTGCTAAAAACTGGAAATTCCCTCTCCGTGTGAATTTCAGGAGTGAGGTTATGTAAAGCAGCAGTTTCCAAACAGGGATCCAAGGAGCTAAAAAAGCCAGAACAGCCTTGAGTGGTGATATTCAGGCTGGGCTGAGGTTGGGTTTAGCTTGGAAAGGTCTTTGTGGAAACAAATCACTGGAGTGGAGCTTTTTTTGTGTGTTTATTGTTGCTCTCTGTGTTCAAAATGGTATTTTCTGGGGGTTTTTTGTAGTGAACGTGAGGAATTTTTGTGTAATTTGGTGATGCTGTTTAGGCAACAAGACAGGGAGAGCGTTCTTCTGCTAAATGTTAATTCTGCTGTATTTTAGTGAGAATTGTTGGGTTTATGTGGGGATGTTTTGGGGTAGGAATGGGTGGATTTTCATGAGGTAGCAGAGCTTTGCCTGTGTCACTGCAGGCAGAAAGAAACCCCCAAACCATCCCTGCCAGGCAATTCCCATTTATTGCCCTCATAATTCCATATAAAGCTCATTGCACTTGCAATATTTAGAGGTTAAGTGTAGCAGCAAATACTAAATACAACCAATGCTGATATTTCCCTTTAATGATAACTGCTTTCATATTGTTTTCATTTCATTAATATTAATTGTGTGCAAGCTGTGGCACTGTTATGATAAAGCACTTAGCACCCACCTGGGTGTGCTTTGAAAGCCTTAAAATAACCATTTTTAAACTTTCTTTTACATTTGTTCGTGTGCTTAACAGTTTCTGTGCAGCTCAGGATGTAGTGAGCAAAATGCCTACTCATTACTGGCTAATTATAATATTTGAGGACGTAATTTTGCATTTTTCACTGCGTTAATAATGAGAGAAAGTCATCAGGCGCTTGTGCATGGCATTTTAGCAAAATACAATCGACAGCTGCTTGGCCAAGGAAGTTATTGAATTATTGTGAGCCTGCAGGAAGCAAAGTAACAGAGAACTGGAGCCGTGTTTCAGTTGTGTTTGCAGCAGATAATCCCCAGGAGTCTAACGTGCTTTTGGGGCTGGGAGCAGACACACGGAATTACTGCACACTCCCTAAATCCTCCTGCAGTTTAATCTCTTCATGATCTCTGGGATGCGACTGGAAGGCACTCAGCATTTATTCCGTACTCGCTGCTGGCTGGGGGTTGTTGGGAATGAAGGAGGGAGGCTGGGATCCATGAAGGGAATAAAATGTGTAAATTTATTTATTGCAGCCAGTCTGGAACAACTTTTTTTTTTTTTTTGCTGCAGAGAACTCGCTGTAAGAAGAGCTACAGCATCAGAGATTTAATTTCGTATTGATTCATTTCTGGCTTTGCCATTTTATTTTAGTTGGGGATGAGCTTTGGCCATTTCACTGTCTAATTTTTCTCCATTTCTCTGTAAAATGAATATTTCATGAAATACAAGCAAACTTGGAGTAATTTGTGCTTCATGGACAAAAATAACGTCGTGCTGCAGTGATTGTTTGTGGTTTTAATTTCCCACTTCAGTCTAGCATGAATATTAGCTCCAGAGCAAGAAACACTGTGAAATATTTCTGTTTAATGGGTATTTCTGTTGGTAAAGATGCTTTTATTCCCGGCAAAAAAAGAAGTGTGTTTTTTGTGGTCATGCTGGTGTGCAGTTTGTTTTTGCACAGTATCAGGCATGAGGAGCTAAATCCTGCTTTTTTCCAGTCCCAGGGAATCTCCAGGCAGGATTTTTTCTCACCTGAGGGATCACCTGGCCCTGGGAAAATTCCAAGATGCTGCTTGACTGAAGTTCAGTGGAAATCTGCAGAATGGCCATTTATTTTTAAATAAATGACTTGTGCTGATCTTTCTCACACCTGCTGAAAACCCAGGGATTTCATTGGAAGAGGAAATGGGGTTTTTTTTCCCCACCCAGGCCCTGCCTTGCTGCTCACACTGCAATTAATGTGACCTGCTGCTCATTAATGACCTGCTGTGGGTGGGTAGGGAAAAACACAGCAAATTCATAAAAACATCCCTAAAAGCAGTGCTCTTTTCCTTGCTGGGTGCTCTCAGCTCTGCCGAAGGGGAGCACTGGGAGGATTTAAACCAATCTGTCAACATTTGTGCTGTTTCACACTTAGGTTCTGTTGTAAGAACAAAAATCCCCTTTGCTTGCAACCAGCAAATCTCAGCATCATCAGCAAAGCATTGAACAAACCCAGGCCTGAGATGGTTTTTTCACTCAGTTTCTCTTGCAGGAGAAAAGCTGCACTCGAAACCCTTTGAATTGGGCTCTTTTTTAAAATACACATTTTCTGGAGTAGCTTTTTCCATTATTTTACTAAGGAGTCATTGAATATTCAAGGTAAAAAGGTGCACTTGGAGCAGAAGCTGCTGGAGCAGTCCCTGGAGTGTGTTTGCCGTGGATTTTGCTGTGTTCTGGGCAAACACACTTCAGATATTTCTGCTTTTATCAATGGCAGTCGCTGGTGTTTGCTTATAAAACAATAGTAGAAATAAGTGTTTTATACACAAACTTGTGGGGTTTGCATCATTTTAATGTGAAAATAATAACCTGTGGGAGATGAGGGAACTCTAAAGGCTGTCCTTCAGGACAATCTCTGTTACTGCTATCTAATACAAATAAATTAAAGCTTTTTTTTTTTTTTTGCTTTTTAATAGGTGTGCTTAAGTTTCTGGTAACCTATCTCTGTTTTAGTTACTTGTTAATTCCCAAAGAAAAGGCCAAGTTACCTGCAGATGAAAGTCCTAAGTTTTGAAATCCCCATTATTTTGGTTAAAAGAAACTATTTTTGCATGAAGAATTCTTATTTTTTTGAGACTGGATCTAGATTTAAATGAAACCACAAACCCATTGGGGACCATTTTTGTTGTGTTCAGCCCTGAATTTCAGGCTCTGGTTTGTAGCTGCAGTTGCTCTGGCAGGTCTGGAGAGTGATCAGTGCCCTATTCCAAAGCTTCTGTGTATTCCCAGGAGTTGTTTTTCATCAACCTAAATCGGTCCATCCAAAGCAGCCTCGAGATAAAAATAGCAAATCCCACACTCACTCCTTTTGTGCGTTCAGGCCCTGCATTATTGATGTATTCCTGCAGTGTCCTCTGTGTCCAAAAGATTCGTTGGGTGTGATTTATTATTTAGTGGCACATGCAGAAGTATCTCCAAGCATTAAAGAAACAAAAAATAGAGGTATTTTCTTATCAGGTGAATGGTTCTCTTATCTCCTTTTCCTTGAAGATTGCAGAGTAGTGGGACCAGAGGAATTTAGCTGGAGTGGTGAGTGAAAGCAATGCTGCTGATTCCCTTGGAATTTAGCACTTTAAATGGATTAGAACTAAAAATATCCCTGCCTGGCATTGCGTCAGATCCAGAAGCCTTTCAGAGTATCTGCATTTCCATGTTTGATGGCAATTTAAAAAGAGTCCCACGTTGGAGCTAAGTGGGAGCGTTGTGAAGGGGAACCAGGATTCTTCACTGGAGCAGCAGTGTTGGGCTTAATTGTAAAATTCATGGGTGTTGCTCAAGTGGAGCCCACAGAAGCAGCATTTGGGAAGGAAAAGGTGATTTTTGTTACAGACAGGATGTGTAATTCTCTCCTTGGATATGTGGAAGCTTTAATAGGAATTAATCTCCCTTTGTAACTCTGGGGTGGGATCTGGACCAGCTCTTGTTGGCCAATTCTGTCGCCAATGAATTCACCCATAGCTCATATTTTTGGGGGTTTTTGTTAATAATGGTGTGTGAGCACTGCATTAGGGCTTGAGATGCATTCCTTATAATCCCAGAAAACCAGAAATGATATTTTAACAATGGAAAGGGAACTAATCACATTTTGTGCTTATCTAAAAGCCTGGAATTTCCCCACCACGGAGGAGGAGACTTTGACTGAACCTGTGGCGTGTGCTCCTGGATTTTTGTTTGGACAGATTTTGCTTTCCTAGAGCAGTTAAAGGATCTCGATGCCCTTGCAGAGGGGCTGAAACAGAGCAATAGAGAATCCCACAGTGCTAATTGGGGTGTTTTCAATGAAATGTGATGGTAGCACTGTTGAACATCCTCATGCATTATTAGTTCCTAAAACACTGGAACAATCGCTATAAATCGATGCAGGATTTTTTTTCCTTTCTACTGAACATTTCTGTTGATTTTTGGCCCATGTTTCGTGTAACTGCAGAGCTGTTGGCTTCACGTTCAGGAGCTCTAAAGGTGAGCTCCTGCTGGTGCTGGGATGTGTTTTGGGCTCCAGGTGTTGGTCCTGCAGGTTTCTGGAAGGTGAGGTTTTGTGAAGTGCAGTGTTAAACTCAAACATTTGATGGATCAGCTGCCTGCACCGCAGGGAAGCTTCTTTGAGAGGTTGTAAATTCAAGACAGGTAAGATTTGGAAGCTGTGGTCCAGGTTAACATTTTGGACTCCACTAGATGGCACTGATTTATTGTGCTGTTGATAAAACACCATCAAATGCAGTGGGAGATTTTTATTTTCTGAAGAAGAACCATAGAGGAGGTGATGAGGATGCTCAATACTCACCTGTTTGTCTGGTGGGTGCATGTACAGTTTCCTTCATGACCTTCTGCTTTTGAAGTGGAGTTTTGGATGGGGTAGGCCAATCATGAGCATATCTTTTAAATGTTCAGCCCTGGGAGGACATCTCTAAATAAACACCTGGTTTTTGTTATCCTCCCTGTGTGAACATCCTCTGTTGAAGAAGCTGGGCCAGTGTTGGTGCAGGCAGCTGGGTTTGCCATAATTGTGTCTCAAACCATCACAGAATCCAGCATAAAGATAAATTCTTACCTTTCTGATAAGAAAAGAGCTTTCCTGGTGGGTTGCAATCACACAGTGCTGCTTCTGGTTAACACCAGAGTGATTTCAGTGTGGGGGTGCTGGAGGGCACTGCCTGTGCCCTGGCTGTGTTTTATTCCAGCTCCAGGGGCAGAAACAGCCACGAGAGTTCTTTTGGTAAATTTGGTACCCAAATTCTCCCAAGGGCCCTCTGTGTCCTGCTGATCAGGCTGGAAGAGCAGAGAGTCATCCCAGGAATCCCTAATTCCATCTCTTCTGTCTTTTCCCTGCACTCCCCGTGCCACCAAATGCCCTTGAAGGCATCACAAATCTCACACGGACCAGGAGATGTTGCACTCGAGATTTCGGACGCTCCGTGGGGATAAACTTGGAATAAAGCTTGGTTCTACCTTGTTTTCCTCCTCTAATCTCCTTTCCCTTCCAGCCGAGGGGGAGCTGAGCAGTTCTGCAGTTTGGCCTCGCTTGACTTCAGCACTCGTGGGTGTTTTAATCTGGTGCCTCACGGGAGAAGCTGCTCCTACAGAGAGCGTGCAGCTCTCCTTCCCTCCCTCCAGAAAGTAAAGCCTGGCTCTTTCCTTGTCTTCCTTTCAAGGGATTGAGAAGTACGTGGTTTTCCAAGGAAATCAGCCTCCCTTTTGCCATTGGAAGTAGCTGTTTTCTGCCTGGCCTGTGGTTGGAGGGATGAAGCCTTTCAGGAGCCTCAGATAAATACAAATTACAGCAGCAAATCCCAGAATTCAGCACGTTGGAGATGCTGATGGTTCCTTCAGCTGCACTTTTTGGGGCTGTGTGTGGGATTTCTGCAGCTCTGTGCATTTCCCTGGGGAATTTGTGTTCCCCCTCTCCAAAACCTGCATGGAGATGTTTGCAGGGGTTCAGCAGCCAAGGCACTGCAGCGATGCAGGGAGGGACCTGAAATCCCTGAAGTTTTGTGCAGTTGGAGATCTGCCTTCAGCCATTTGTGCTTCAAGCACCACAAAACCGTAATTGATGTGCTGATATTCTCTGTCTGCTTCAGGGTTTCTCGTTGGTTTTGCCTTCTCCCCTCTCAAACTTGTGGATTCCATTGTTAGTTTGGCCTCCAGTACATAATTAGTGATGTTTCTCAGGCACAGCTCGCTGCAGTCTGTGGGACTCCTTCCTGTGACATTGACAGGGTTGTTTTTTTCCAAATCTCTTTTTTTTTCCCCCCTTTTGACACCATTAATTTTTACACAAATTTATGAATTTAACCCTTGGTGAGGAAGTATTAGGTGATGTGTCCTGGCTTTGAATTAATTCCTAATGCCCTTGTTTCCTAACGCCATGATTTATATACATTCCATTTAATTCTGGGATTTATACATTATTAATTCCTAATCCCATTATTTCCTGACTTTTTCCCACTGCCATTTTTTAAATGCTTTTTCAGAACGTTTGTCTCTTGTTTGCTGCGTATTGAAGTTTTGGTATTCCTGGATAAATGGATTATTCATAAACATATCGTGTGCAGTGCTTGGGAGCAGCCTGGCTGTCCCCAGGGGCGGATGGGGACGGGTGCCTGCTGTCCCTTGGACACCTCACAGATCTGATTTGTAAATTGGCCCAAAAAAGGGGGGATTTACTGGAGCGTGGCCGGGGCTGTTGGGTTTGTGCTGGTGGAGAATCAATCAGGGCTGCTGATGGAGCTGGGCAGGGGGGACAGGGTGGGTGGGGACTCCAGGCACTGTTTTCTGTTCTCTTTTCCAGCACAGAAGGTGGAATAGTAATTTATTATCTGACATTCTTTGCAAACAGATGGAAAACACTCTGCTTGTGAATTTGCAAGGGAAAGGATTCTGGAAGTGGGCTTTGCATATGGCCTTCCCCCCTTGCTTTTTTTTGCATGCTTGGGAAAACAACAGTGAAGTCATTCCTTGTTGTTGGAAGGGAACTTGTGTGGTGTTCCCACTCCTGCTGGTGAGATGGATAAAAAGTCCCCAAACTCTCCACTCTGGACATGGGAAATGGATTGAAGAAATGGGAATAAGATAATGGCTGAGAAGTACAAAGAGCTCTGCGAGTTCTGCTTGATTCTCATCCTGCAGTTTGCATTTTTTAATGCAGAAAAAAACCTCTCTACCGGGTATAATGATCTGGTGAAGAAAGAGGAGATGTTAAGGCTAAAAACATCTAATTTAAAAGCTGAGCAGGTGAATAAATGGCCCAGGAATCAATGAGCAGTGAATGTGCCCTTTGCAACAGTGACACGTTTGTGTTGTGGTTTGGGTTTGTTTGTAGCTTTTTTCAAGAGGGCAATTAATTAACTTCTTTCTTTGTTTTGGTGGGGGTGTTTTGCCTTTAGTGAGTTTCAAACCAGGGTGTTCTCACCCTGCCGAGATAAGAAAGGGGCTCTGGGTTTGCCAGGACTGGAGTGCAGATAAGAGCACTTGGGAATTAGGATTTTTGCTGCTTTTGGCAATTAAATGCCCTCTGGGTGTGTGCCCTGTGGTCTCCGGGCTGTGATCAGACACTGCAGAGGTTCCTAAAACACACGGATTGCACAGAAAACAGCAGCAAGAGTTCATGATTGGAGCTGGAGCTTTTCCCCCTGCAGAATAAGAAGCCTGGAGAAGGCAGTGTAAGGTGTGGAATCACAGATGGGTGTCACCCTGAGTTCTGCAGTTCTCCGATGTTTTCACTTCTGTATTGGAGTTTCTCACGCACTGTTTGTAAACATAGTTATGTTTTTGTAACTTTGTTCTGTTGTTTGCATCCATTTCTGGGCGGAGATGTTTGATGGACTTTCCTTTGACCAGTGTGGTTGAGGGGTGTAAACCTCACCCTCCAATCCAAGGTGATTATTAAGAAGATATAGAATAAAGTCCGAGGTTTTCTCGGTCTCTTCTTTTTCTGCTTCTCTCCCTGAGCAGGTGTCTGCGTGTTCTTTTCGTGTCCAAGTGCGACAGATGGGTGCTTAACCCAAATCCCCTGAATTCCCTGGGGACACCTGGCCCAGGCTGCTGCTGGGGGACCTTGGGTTGGAGCTGCTGTGTGAGGTGATGGGAGCACTTTATTCAGTGCCCAGGGTTACAATAAATGTATAGATGACATTAAATGTCCCTCAGAGCACCCTGAGGAGTCAGTACCTGCTCACAAACTCGTGTAGCCATGGGGGAGATGGCACCAAGGATCTCTTGGTTCCTGGGGAATCCCATCAGAAACGTGCTTGACTGGGAAATTTCCATTTACAGCTTTGATTACAACTCCAGTGAATGTTTATTTGGTCTAAAAAAAAGCATAGGATGAACATTGACTATAGATAAGTAGGAAAATCACATCCATGCATTACCTGTGCATTCCCATTTTTTATATCAACCACTTGTATCTATCAGTCTCATTTATGTTTTCACTGTCTGAGTGTTAATTTTAATCTCTGTAGCTCTGCCTTTGTTTCCCATCATAGCAGCTCCCATTATCTTTGAATTTCATCCCTACATTTCTCCCAGTGTTGGCTGGAAGAGGCAGAAAAGGGGGAGATGCCAGTGCAGTCATTCCCCATGAAAATGAGCAGGTCCCACATGAGCCCTGCCTGCTCCATGGCAGGTTCCTGCTGCAGAATCAGAAAACCCTGCTCTAAATCGTGGTGCCACTGCCAATTAATCAAAGCCAGGCGTGAGCCCCCGTGTTCCTTGTTCTGGTGCCCATTAGGAGCAGCTGCATCGTGGACTTTGATGTCTTGGGAGGACAATGGGATCACTGTTCCAGCTCCAAACTGCTTCTCCTTGCTCTTTCCTTTGTTCCAGGGCTATGGGAGTGGGGAAGACGTGAGGGGGAACACGAGATGTAAATCTCTGGCAGGAAATTGCTCACAAATGCCATCACTGGAACGTCAGGATTTTAGCAGGGATGCGCTTGGAAAGCAGCAGAATTTTAATGCTGGCAAATAAATGAGGATGAAGGGGAAAATTGTCCTCATTGAAGAGGGGAAAATCCAGCTTAATTCAGAGCAAAGTGTAATTAAGGGGGAGAAAACTTCTGGCAGAGATGGAGAGAGCTGGGAGATTGCAGGAAAAGTTGTGCACAGATAAAATTTATCTATTTCTGTCTGGGTTTTTTGAGAATATGCCCACGTTTTCCTGGGGTATTTTATGAAGTGGACACGCAGAAAGTTTGGGTAATTCCCTCCTGATTTGTGCAGCGAAGGAGGTGTCTCTATGCAGGAAATTGGAATTTTTGCAAAGTGAGGTGCTTTAAAAACAGCAAGAAAAGCAGAGGTGGTGGATCCATGTGTTTATAAGGAGGAGGAAGGAATTGGGAGGGATGGGATGGGATAATGGGGTGACAGAAGCACCATCCCAGTGGTTTGGGTTAAAGTTGGGTGTAAAAAAACACCAAAAGATGTTTATTTCTCTTTTCTCCCTAAAAGCTCTCATTGTTTGCCTCGTACACCCCAAAACTGTGGTTAATTGAAGCGTAGAGATTCATTCTTATTTATATTTTCCCCATAATTCTGTGTCAGGATCCCAGTGAGTCACCTTCTCCGAGGGTTTTTGTTGCTGTTCACTAAATGACAGAAGTGACTGAATTCCTGCTTCCAGGCATGTAGGAGATCCCACATTTCTGGTGCCATCTGTTACCAAACTTTGCTGGTTTTGTTTTTCCCAGTTTGCAGCAATTTGAGGGAGAGTAGAGGAAATAGAGCAGGTGATTAAAAAGAGAATTCAAGTGATGCAAAACATTGGTGTAATGACCAAGAAAAGAAGAGTGTCTGGTGTGGGGCTTTAGTAAATTCAACAGCCTCTGACAGAAGATGATTTTACTCAAATATTCTGACCAAGCCTGCAGGTCACTCACTGCATTTCCCCTGTCACGAACCAATTTAGGTATTTATTTATTTATTTTCGATTGTGTCTTGCTGTAATTGCAGCTCATTATCTCTGTTGTGATGAAGCGAGGGGTGAGGATGTCCCAGGAGGTGCTGGCTGATAACAAAAATCACCTTGCATGTGAGCTCTGAGTCCCAGGCAGGCCTCCAGAGTGCATTTTTTAATGAGCTCACCCAGTAGAAAGATCCATTGTTCCCTCCACAGACAATTGCTGGCTTGTGCTGTTTGGAGTTCTCTGCTTGGGCAGAATTCTTGCCTTCTGTGGGAATTGTCCTTTGGGTTTGGCTTTTTCTTCAGTAGATACAAAAAAAAGGGGGGGAAAAATCATCCAAATACATATTTAATTATTTGTGTATTAGTGATCTAAAGCTTCCACTTTATTGTGTGATGTTTGAATCCTTTTGAGCAAGGGTGAGCAAACAACACTTTGTGTTTTTCTCACAGGAGAAGAAAATGTTTCTTAAAATTGAAATCCCCGTCATTCATGAGTCAGGGCTGATTTTAGCAAGGAGTTGATTGGACATGAATTACGTAGATGCTACTCCAGAGTTGAAATTATCTTGGGTTACTGTGGGTATTTTTATCTGTGCAGCTGCAGGGTTGAAGGCAGAACTGTGCCTACAGCTCTGCTTTCTGTAAAGAAAAGTTTATAACAGAACATTTTAATCTTTTCCTTCAAATATTCAATTAGCAAGCTTTGATTTTTATCTTTTTCTGTCACACAGACACATTCCACCTGCAGTTTGGATTCCCTGGCCATACTGACTTAGGCACCAAATCGTTTTTTCCTCTCATTGCATAAGGTGTGTGTGAATTCACCAGGCACATCTGTCCCCAGATGTGAGGGTCAGGTTTGGTTCAAGGTCGTGGTTTTGGCTGTTCATCCCTCAGTACCTGGGGTTATTTTAGGTATCTCTAAGTGGAATTGTGCTTAAACCTGAACCAGGAGCAGATGGATCTCAGCTGGTCCCATGTGGGGGCTCCTGGGGCTCCTCTAACTCACCCCTAACTCTTTTGTCTTGCCCAGCCTCAATTGGTTTTATTTATTAATATTATTTTTTTCCTAGAAGGCACAATACATTTATTATGAGCTCTGAATGATTTCATTTATGTGTTTTTGAAACCCTTGGGGCAGAGCAGCCTGGAAGTTGTTCCTATTCTGCCTCTCACCTCATGGATGTGTCAGTGAGTGTCCAGATCCAGGGGAATGATGGACAGGACAATCAGAGATCAGCTTTGGCTGCTCTGCCCCATGTAAGGTATTATTAGCTGTGCTGAGCATCCAATCCAGCCAAATCCAGCAGCTAATCCAGTTGTTGAAAGGAAATTTTAATGCTGCACAGTGTCAGAAGTGGTTTTTAGTGCTTCTGTGCATGTTGTGTGCTTGCCTGAGTATTTTGGTTTAATTTGAGTCGCCTTCAGGATGGTTTTATTTGCTGGAGCATCACTGGGACTGGCTTGGGTAAAGGAGTGAAATCAATCTAACAGTGACAGCTCTGGGGAAAACAGACCTGGCTGGTGCTGATGTGCTGGAACTCAACAAACTGAGCGTCATTAAGGTGCAGAAGGTGATGTGAAAAGCATTAGTCAGGGGAAAACGATGAACAGTGAGTAACTGTTTTTGTAAGAAAAACACTTGCAAGCCTCACTGGGTGGTCTCAGTGCGGAAGACACGAAGCCTGGGAGTGATGATTTTCTGCAGGAGATGTGTCTGTGTACCTGACTGATGTGCTCACAAGAGCACTCCTTTATTTAGCAGTGAAGAGATGAGAAAATCCAAATATCTTAGTGCAGCTTCAGCCCGAAATGAGCTTTCCTCAGCATCCCCAGGGAGTGTTCCAGGAGCTGGGAGGTGCTGAGCATCCTCTGCAAAGAGCAGTTCCTGGAGGTGGGGAATGCTCTGCTGGCCTGTGCTGCTGCAGCGGGGTACAGAGCAGTCCCTGGGGTTTGTCACATCTCACCCTCTGTCCCTCCTGAGATCTGGCACCCAGGGGCTCTCCTCTGCACCCAGGGGCTCTCTCCTGCACCCAGGGGCTCTGTCCTGCACCCAGGGGCTCTGCCCTGCACCCAGGGGCTCTCTTCTGCACCCAGGGGCTCTCTCCTGCACCCAGGGGCTCTCTCCTGCACCCAGGGGCTCTG
>VZRV01003119.1:0-35952 GCA_013398115.1 Falcunculus frontatus | reverse complement strand
CCCTGCACCCAGGGGCTCTGCCCTGCACCCAGGGGCTCTGCCCTGCGCCCAGAGCTGCTGCTGGCTCCAGGTGTCTTGTCTTGGCTGATCAAAAGGGAATATTCCAGCCCAGGCAGTTCTACCCACACTGGGTTTTCTGCTCTTCAAAACAAAATTCCAGCTGGGAGCATCTTGCAGAGCCTGTCCTGAGTTTATCCTTGTAAAAGCATCACCCTGGGCTGCACCTTGGAGCATCCACCTGCAGAGACTGGTGCTGGATAAAATGTGCATTAAATGCACTGTCTCTCTCTGTCCTTGGATATCCTGTTGGACACAGCTGTTAACACCTTTTCTAACCCTATTAACCCTTCTTAGAACATTTTCTGTCTGTTGTGTGTTATTCTCTCTTGCTCAGAGAAGTTATTGCCGTCTCTATATTGAGTTCTTCACCTTCAGGTGCTTCTGGAGAACTCTCTGGAGATCTGATTATGCCTTAAACTGACCAAGATTGGACAAAATGTTTGTTTTACAGGATCGAGATTTCAGTGGCTCCTCGGGGAAGCCACAGCACCCCAGTAAAAACCCTTCTCCCTGGAGAACCTGAACTCCATGACCAAATTCCTGCCTGACTCACAACCCAGAAGCTTTACTAAAAAGTGCCATTTTTTAAAAAATGTGCACAGATGATGTAAAATGAACGTTAAAGCACTGCTGAGCACAGATGCCCTTTTGCAGCACTGGGGTTCCTTGTGCAAGGAAAACCATCCCCATGCAGCCAGAGGCGGGAGAAGCGGAAATCATGGGATGCCAGTGCTGCTGTATAGGAGCCTTTCACTGCCTGCCCACAGAGCACTTCCAGAAAAACTTGGAGCCGAGACTTCCCTTGGCAGCAGCTGCTTGATTTCGATTTTTTTTTTTTAGAGTTAATTTAAATTATCATCTCCTGCAGACAATCCTGACTCAATGTCCTTGGTTTAAGACTGCTCCAAACCAGGCACACAAGGCTCTTCCCATTGGATGTGAGCAGCTTCAATCCCTGTGAATCCTCGATTGTGGGGAGGATTTTGGTGCTGCTGGGATTTTATTTATTATTTTTTTCCCCCCAACAACGTGATGTTGCTAGAATTTTCCATGAGTGGGACAGCTTGTCCTTATATATCTTTTTTTTTGAAGCGCTGTGGTTGAGGGGGTTGGGAACACACCCTGAAATAACTGACAGGAATTGGAATATCTGAATGGAATGGGGAAGGCTGGTGAGTCCCTGGCAATGGGGATACCCCTCCCAGTACCCCTGGGGTTTTGGGAATGACCACTGCAGCATTTGGGAATCACAGTTGGCTTCCAGGATTCCTGTAATTGGAGAAACAGGCTGATTTTTCCCTGCTAAAGACCCATTTCTGAGCCATCAGACAACTGGGAACAGATTTCCTTGTTCTGTGTGCAGCCTTTAAGGGACAGCACGATCTTGGAAGGAATTCCTTGCTCCCAAGGTATGGGGAGGCCACAGAGCTTCCTTGGATGTCCGAAGTCTGCCAGGGACAAACGTGCAAATTGTGGTTTAAAATGAAAATTGTGCAAACAGACCAAGCATTGAGCTCTGAAAGGAGGCAGGACTCTGTGCAGGGAACAGAATGTGCCTGTTCTCAGGGCAATAATTCCAGTGTTTGGGTTTCTGATTGATTTTTAATTGCTATAAATAGTGCCCTGTGTGTGTGTGGAAGACTCACAGGGGTTGTGCTGTATTTAAAACATCTTTCTTAGCATGCCACTTGAATTTCCAGTTGGTTTCTTTGCTCTTAACCTAATGTAGCATCATGCCAAAGGTATTTCTTTCTGCTGTAATGAGATTTTATTGTTAATTCAGAGTGTCAGGGGCAGAGAGACTGAAGGGGTGCTGGTGTTATCGCTGTCATTCCCTGCCAGGCTCAGGCTTTGGGAGGTGCAGGTTCAGTTATTTCTGGAGGAATTGGAATTCTCAAGTCACTCACACCAAACCTGCCCAGAGTTTCTCTTGTTCCTAATCCTTGCTGAACAAAATGTTGTGCATTCTTTGCACATCTGCTTGGAGAGGAACCCTGTGAGTGCTCGTGGGGGTGGAGCTCGTGGATTGTAATTAGTGGCTCTGACTCTAATGAAGGTGGCAGGGTCACACAAAGACAAACCCCATTTCCTCGTTGTTCGTCTCCAGTGGAAGCTCCTGGAGCAGGATTTGGCTGCACTTTGTGCCTTGTGATGCCCCAGAACGAACAAGAGACCTATTCATGGGCAGAATTTCCCTCCAGAGGCAATATAGAAAATAAATAAATTGTATCACTTCTTGTCCCAAAACATATTTCGGTTTGACTTTTCCTTGTTTTCCTGGGTTATAAATCATGTTGCCTCTCCCTTTTTTTTTGGTTGCTCCCAAGAGCTGCGTAACATTTTAAAATAATAGAATGGATATTCGGTGCTTTGGTGGTGCAAAAAACCCTTGGAATTGTATTTTGGGAGCGAGTGGCTGTGCTGGATGCCGTGACTGTGACATTTCTCTGTGAGAAATCTGCTTTCTGAAATGAATTCTTGCACGTGGCTCACTGGAAAACAAACACAGCTACATGATATTATTTACCTTTGAAGGCAGAGAATTATAAAAAATGGCCTAAAAGCAACCCAAAGCTGCTTTAGGTTTCAGCAGCTCCACACCCAGGTAGAAAATATTGCTGATAGGACATGTGAGCTTGGGGAAGGTGCATTGATTTTTAATCAATGATCAGAGAATCCAATTCCATCAGCAGTGTCCCTGTAGGATCACTTCTGCACAGCGTTTTCCCTTCCCTCTTCATTTTTATTGCAGCCGATTTTTTTCCTGGTGTTTCATTCTTTATCATCTGTTCCCTTTTCAAAATAATTAAGGAATGAAACATATGATTTATGGCAATTATCTTGCACATTAGAGGGGGGAAATACACAGTTTGTCTGGTTGCTTTGGTGTTTCAGTTTGCAGAGTTGATAAGCAGCCCCAATTTCCTGACACATTCATTTTTCAAGTTGTTTCAAGAGAATCTGATGTGACACAGTGAACAAAAGACTAATCTAATTTATCTTTTTTATTTTTTTTTCCTCATCTCTCTCTCATCCCTGTAATATTTCTGCTTGGCTTGCTGCATATGTGAATGGGTTTTGTGGTGGCATTTCAATTTATGGGTGGATATTGAGGCAGGGAACTACGTGTCTTCCCCTTCGTTGTGAAGACAGATTTCAGAATAATACCCAAGTGTCTCTAACTATGAAGCAAACCTCTCATTTCCTCTGGGGAAAGACTCTTGGTATTTGTAGCCAAGTATTTTTGTAGAACACGTGATCATTTTCAATAAACAGCATCTGAACTTGCTTTGTGATATTTTTATTACCAGTTGGTCTGCATGAGGTGCTTAAAGAAAACCAGGTAGGGTCTGAACTTAATGTGTATTTTGTACTGCAAAATTCTCATTATACCCAGGAAAAACGGACAATTCAGAGGCTGTGAGGGCTGGATCCATTCAGTGAAAATAGGAAAAATGAGCTGTTTTGGGGCTCACTCGTGGGTGCTGATTGTTAATTTCTGAGGTTCTGATCACTACATTCAGCTGTGCACGAGGTGGGCTGCTGGTCACTGCTCTGCTGTGTGCTCCCCAAAATTGATAAAGCACACAGAGATGATCACATCAGCTGCCCGTCCCTAGATCATGTTTGATAAACCCAAATGAGCAAGTTGGGGCTGAGCTGCCAGCTGGGGCTGCCCCGTGCCAGAGGTCCCTGATAATCTGTTTTACACCATTTCCATGTTCCCATTATCCATGGGCCTGCTCCACCCACGGCCTCACATCCCTTTATCAGACCAAACCAAAGCTCAGCTGCTTTGCAAAGCAGTTTGTGGGGTTTTTATTCCCTGTGTGGAAGGAAGCTCTGCAGACAACAAATGCTGTTTATGTGCTGCTGCTTTGCACCGAGACTGCATCCAGCCGTAGGAAGGAGCTGAGCCCTGAAAAGAAAGACTGAGGGGTTTTCTCCTAATCCTGTTTTACCTTGTGGCAAAATCTATTCTTGCATCTGTTGGGTTTTAATAGTGCTGGCCCACAGGCCTTAAAATAGGGATTTATAAATGCCTGGTGACTGTGATGCAGGGAAATCTGATTTCCATTGATGAGCTGTCAGAAACGCAGCGAGGTTTTGTTTCTGTGTGTTCATCTCCACAATCAAGGCCATGGCAGAGGATGGGGACGTGCTTGGAGCTGGGGACAGGATTCCTCGTGGCACTGGGGTATGGCTCCTGTTCCTGCTCATAATTGCCATGATCTGGATGACAGTAATCTCCAGTGCCTGGCAGGACTGGTGCCCTATTGGACTTGTCACCAACCTAAAGGAAATATTCAAATAACAAGTGAGGCTGAAGCATCACAGGAGGAACACGAGGATGGTCAGTGTTTTGCTCGAGGTAAAGCAGAATGTCAGGGGCAGAGTTCAGAACAGCTTCATAACTTCAGTAATTCAGGCTAGAAAAACATCCAGTTCCATGCTGCCTTCCCCTAAACCCAATCTTCACGCTGTTCTCAGATATTGGTTATTAGATAAGGTTATTTCGTGACTCCTCTCGCCTCGCAGAATTTGCCACTTATGAAATGATTCCATTTAGCAGATTAGTTTCTGTAACTGCATATTGCTTTTCATTAAAATTTCATGGGGCTTTTATTTAACATGCATTGGAGCCTTGTTTATGTGGGACCTGTTGAAAGCAAAGTGGATTAGGCCGTTTAAGCCATGTATAATCCATTCCCTATGGACTTGTGTTTCCTCCTGTCTGCCTGGTCCTCGTTTCTGCTCCCTGTCCATCCATCCATCCATTCATCCTGCAAGGAGCAGGAGTTCTGCATTTGCTGCACAATAAATTAGCAGTGCTTTAATTGCGTGATAACAAACTCGGTCCAGGCCTGTCCTCAGCTGAGTTCCAAATTTTGCTTCGTACTGAAAGCCCAGTTTTGGCTCTGGAATGGTGCCAGTTCTTGTTTGCAGGAGCTGGCTGCTATTTACATGGAGATTTCTCCCTTGTTTTCATGGATCGAGGGCAGGTGTTTATTAATTTTGAGGCTCCAATTTGTTTAATGGTTTGTCCACTGTGTTTAGCTAAGTCAGTAAGGCAAGGCTTGGGTTGATTCCTTGCCCTTTCCAAGGGTTTATTGTGTTTATTCCCACGTATTACACAGGCCTAGGTCTTGCTGGCACTGAATTTGGGGAGGATTTGATCCATTTTGGGGGGGATTTGGTCCATTTTGGGTTCCACACATTTGCAGCATGGGAAGAAGCACAGAGTCCATGGAATATGACCTCAGCCACTTTATTCCCAGCTGATTTAATGCCCAGTCACACCATGTGCTGAGAACCATCCCATTTGTCCCCCACCACAGTGCAGGATGCTCCCGGGAGGATGTGATTAATTTGGGATTCAGTTTGGGAAAAGTGCTGCATCCATCCCCAAGCTCTTTAATTACAGACTCAGCCTGTTGTGTCAGGGAACAGGGGAATTCATTTCTGCTTAGAAATGTTCCCATCCCCACACATTTTTAGGGGAAAAAACATGGAATTTCAGATGCAAATCCACCTTGGAGTCATGCAGGGGAGACAGGACATTGCTGGTTTGGGCAGAATTATTGACAGCACTTGCAGCATCCTCCTGCTGCAGGAGATTGTTTCTCCCCTCTATTTCATCCATTAATTGGCTGTAAATGTCCAGCTTTTATTTTAATGCTCTCTCTACTTATTCCTGATGTGTCATTTGGCCACGAGGTTTGAAATCATTTCTCTCAGCTCCCACCTAAAGCCCCTGGCTTTGGGATTCTTGTGCTCTAAAAGCTTTTTTCAAGGCTGTTTCAGTGGTTCCTTGGAGAACAGGGCACTGATCTTGGGGAAATTCCAGCTTGGCTCAGCTCCTGCTCACATCTGAGCTTGCAGGGAGCTGTCAATGAAGTGATGGGAAGCTCAGGATCCAGGGTCAGGAGGTGCAGGAGTCGCTGGTGAGGATTTTGGGTGGCATTCCCCACTTTACCACTGACATTCCCGTGGGAATTTCCACCGTAGTTCCACCAAGGCAGGATCTGCAGTGCTGTAAAATCCACTGTAAAATATCTGGGGATGAGAGGAGACAACAACCAGCAGGAGAAGATGCTCCAGAAGTGCAGGATGGAGCCTTTGACTGCTCATTTACCAGGTGGGATGATGTTATTTTAGCTGTTGATCCGTGTCCTTGGTGATGGTGGCATCTGCAGGAATGATAAGGACAGGATAACTCCCAATTCCTGCTTTTTTCTGCTCCTCTCGAGTTCTTGTGGCTTCAAAGGTGCAGCAGAGCCCTTGGAGGAGCTCTTTGCTGCTGAAATGGTGCGGATGAAAAGGTTCCTCGTGTGTGCTAATAGGTTAATTGTCACTTGTAGCCCTTCTTGATTTTCAGCTTCTTTATCTTCTGAAAGGTGATAAAATAAGGCCAAAAAATCCAGAGGCATTTTCCTTTCTAAGCCTCCTTTCTCCAGGCTTCTGAAATGTATTTATGCACAGGGCTCCCTCCTAACAAAGGCCTCTTTGAGGGTCCTGTGGTCGTCTAACATTCCCTCCTTTCACATGAAATTAAGGGCTGTGATTTACTGCAGTGACCTGAGTGCCTGAGTGCTCTCATTTACAGCCAGCCTGGCTTTTTTTTTTTTTTTCCTTTTTTTCCCCTCTTTTTTTTTTTTTTCTTTTTTCCCCTTTTTTTCCTTTTTTTTTGTTTTTGTTTTAGAGGGGAGAATGTTTTTTGTGCCTGCCGTGGGTGCTTTAGTCATGCAAACATCCTGCTGGCAGGGTGAGGGCTGGGCTGGTGTCACACAGCTCCCAGTGCTCCAGTCCCTGGGCTGGGTGGCTTTGCTTTGCCTCTTGCAGTTTTTTTTTTTCCCCTGGCTTTTCATCCAGTGAAGAAAAGGCACAGATTTATTTCTTTTAATTAACCAATGCATAGATTTCTTTGAGATTTTCTTAGGTGCTGGCGTGGAGTGGGGAGGCTTGGGGATGCTCTGTCACAACTCGCTGCTCAGCATTTGTAGGAAATAATCATTTTTCATCCCAAAATTCAGGCTGTTTGTCCCAGCTCCATTCCCTAAACCATTCCTGTTTCCATGGTAGAGATACTCAGGAGTCTGGAGCTGGTTTAGACCTTTATCCACCCAGACAAGGGACAGGCAGCTCGTTCCCCCCATGGCTCCATCCTTCTCCTGGAGCATTTCTGAGGTGCACCTGCTGTCCCTGGCTCTTTGCAGTCATTTTGGACAGATCCTGATGGAATTTATGGTGGAGTTAAACAGAACACGTTCAGATTTTTTCACTTTGCAGCCAGAGATTTTTATAAAATAACAGGTATTTTCGGGGTGTTTCATAGAGAATGTTGTTTAAATCAAGGGGGCCATGCAATTCTTTCCTTGTACTGAAAAACCCCCTACAAAACCCCATTATTTTTTGCAAGGACACTGGTTCACCACAGAAGAAACCCTGCAATGCAGATGGTGCCCAAAAGCACCAAGTATAGCCCAAAGATTTGGCTTCTTCTGTAAGACTTGTTAACTAAAACACATATTGGATCCTGTTGGGCTTCCTGCAGAAAAATCTGATTTCCTAGGTGGATTTGGCAGGAGGTTTGTAGGGTATCACACAATATGGGGCTTCTTCCACCCCTGCTGCCACCTCCTCCTCCTCTCACAGCGTTGCTCCCAAAATTGCTGTTGCTGTGGAAAGCCCAGGAGTCTTTCTCACTTGAAATTTTTCATTCCGTGTTGTTGTAAGGAGAGTGAGGCTGTCAGGGCTGCCCAGTGGGGTTTGGAGTTTCCTTTTTTTCCCCGTTTCTTTCCTTCTGTGGGATCTGCCTTTTCCCTAGCAGGTGCTGGAGGAGGAAGGCTGGGCTGCAGCCAGTCCCCGGTGAGAATGCGATAAAGGAGTGCATTAAAACCTCGGTTAATTGCTGAGTGTCTGCACTGATCAGTCTGGGTTTGAGCAACTCCTCAGGTGCCTCTCCCAGGAGCTGTTTTACCACTGACATTCCCGTGGGAATTTCCACCGTAGTTCCACCAAGGCAGGATCTGCAGTGCTGTAAAATCCACTGTAAAATATCTGGGGATGAGAGGAGACAACAACCAGCAGGAGAAGATGCTCCAGAAGTGCAGGATGGATGATTTCAAAAGAATGAGACTGGATTTCAGTAACCACTTTGAATTTTGGGCATAGTGGGGAGATGTGGAGTGAAAATGAAGCAGCACAGATCTGTAAACACTCAGAACAAAACTGCATCTCCTGTTCCTTATTCCTGATTTTTCTGGGGGATGCAGGAAGCACAAATCCAGCTCAGGACAGCGACTTGCACAAGAAGAAAAGTGCTGCCTGGAAAAAAAGGCCAGAAGTGGAGCTGGGGAAAAGGAATTGATTCCTTTCCTTTAATCCCAATCGAGTTTATGTTGGATGCAGCTCCCAGCCCCGAGTGTGACATTGCTTTTCCTGGTGTTTTATCCTGCCTTTAGCCAGATCAGCTCTGAAATAGAAGATGAAAATGCAGTTTTTTGCAGAATCTCAGTGAAGTTGGTGGGTCAGCACAGAGGCAGCACAGGGGGCTGCCTGAACACATCTCTCCAGCTTGTTCCTGTTTATTATTCTTGGCATGCAGCACAAACTCACGGAAAAGCGCTGGAATTACCCTTGGCAGTGAAATCCTTCTGCTTTAGCGTGGTCTGTGGCGCTTGCCTTTGTTGTAAGAAGTTTTTCCACTCCGATTTTCAGTGTGGTGCTCCCTTGGATGTGGCACTGCAGTTGCGTTGCTCTGTCATCTTCTGTCTCCTTTTCTTCCTCTTATTTTTATCTGTCCTTGTCTGTCTTGTCCTTCACTCCAGCAGAAACAAAACGCCCTTTGTGGCTGTAAACCCGGCGTGCCAAATACTTTGAATAACTGTAGCACTGCACGAGTGAATGTAAAACATAAAAGCGCCAGTAAATTCCTTTTAATGCCATCCTATAACAACAAGAATTCCCATTTTAATAACTGGGGCAGTAGAAGGGCTGACCTCGTTGTTTGATGCAACCATTAACTTGCTTGGCTGGGTTCAAAGATTGTGTGTTTAACTCTGCAGCCATTCGGTGTTAATGATGCTGCATTCATTAACATCCCAATGAGAGCGCCTTGCTCCTCTTCCTGGGACACATTATTCGGTTACCTGAGTCCCTGCTTCAATCCAGGCTGGAATTGAGCTGTTTTATTGCCTCTCTTGTGTCCTGGAAAGGGAAGGGCACTGGGAGCACATGGATCAGGCTTTGCTGGGGCTGCACTTTGCACTCACGCTCTGCCCCACACACAGCTGAATAAATCATTTGGTGTTTTCTTATCCGTACAAGGTGGCACAGAAGATTCTATGCAGGTTTTGTGTCATCGTTTCCAGCTAAATTTCCCGGTTTTACCTCCTTTGTGAGAATTCCCTTCTCTCATTCCCACACTCTGCTTTGCTGGTGGTTGGGGTTGTTACATGGAATTATTTTGAGCCTAACAGATTTCTCTGCATTACCTTTTCTCTTTAGAGATGAAAGAGCATAGATCATAAATGAGGGGATGATAAAAAGATTAATGATTTGGTGGATGATTTCAAAAGAATGAGACTGGATTTCAGTAACCACTTTGAATTTTGGGCATAGTGGGGAGATGTGGAGTGAAAATGAAGCAGCACAGATCTGTAAACACTCAGAACAAAACTGCATCTCCTGTTCCTTATTCCTGATTTTTCTGGGGGATGCAGAGGCTGCAGCAAAGCTTTGTTGTACACCTGAAATAGTGTTGGGGCAGCACGAGCAGCCTCCAAGGCTTTGGGTTAGTGATTTGTGTGTTTGGAAAACATCCAGGAGGGCTCGTTCCTGGGATCCAGCTCTGTCCTTTACCTGGGAATTGGGCATCCTGCTGCCAGGGCCGTGCTGTGCCCACCTCCCAGCAGCTGCCAGCTGCCATGCAAGTGGGTCAGGTATTATCCAGCTCCTCCTTTGCCCCTCACTGGGCTGTGCTGGACGTGTCTGTGTGGAAATCCGAGCTGGCAGCTGTCCACGGGGATCCCGGATTAGAGTCTGGAGCACCAGGCCATTGTTGGAAAGGCAGCTCCTGCCCCTGAGCAGGGTGTCAGAGGAGCCGAGTGCATCTGTTCCCATGGCAGGGCCTTCATTCTTGGGGATATCTTTCAGTGGGTGGCATCTGCAGGAAGGTTGGAGACCCCGATGCTGAGTGAGAAGTGGAAAATAACCCTAAGAGGGCTGGGAAAGGGATTTCCCATTCCATTTGTACATTCCATTTGAGGGCCTGGCCAACAGGGTGCTGGCACTCTGAGAATCTGGGGTGAAAATCATGGAACTGATGAATGGTTTGGGCTGGAAGGGACCTGAAATCCCATCCAGTGTCACCCCTGCCATGGGCAGGGACACCTTCCCCTGTCCCAGGGTGCTCCAAGCCCCGTCCAGCCTGGCCTTGGACACTGCCAGGGATGCTTTTTTTGGATACTCTCCCTGTGGGTAGAGGAAAGAAAAGGCTTCAAACCCAAAACCACCACTTGGTAATGATGAGTTAGTGACCAAGCTTTATTTGTTTGGAAGAGCTGGGGTAATTTTGCTGTCAGGAAATTAGAAGGCGTTTTGGTGGGTTGTGGGGTGGTACAAAGAAATGCTTAAAGTCTCTGAGTGGGATCTGGAGAGTGGAGCAAGGGCCTCTCCTACATTTCTGATCCCAGCAAAGAGTGAATAGGCAGATCCAGCAGGGAAGGCAGTGCTGAATTCCATCTGGGCTGGGTTGGGTTGGGTTTTCCCCCTTTTTTCCCTGATATTGCAAATGTAGATTTTTTTCCAGTGTTCCGCAGGAATCTGCTGTGGCATTTTTGGGGTCACCATGCCCCAAAATTGAGGCCATTATTCAGAGAGGATTTGCTGTTAGTGCCAGCTCTGCCTCCTGCTTTGGAAACTCCTGCTTTGGGTTTTCATTTTGGACTGACCCAAGCAGAACAAAAGCAATTTAGGATGAGTGGACAAATTTTTCTTTCCCATCCAATGGCTCTGGGATAAGGAATGTCGATTATTTTACCTCTCTGGTCTGCATTGTGTTCGTGCTTCTTGCAGCCTGCCCGAGCTGCTTTTTCCTCCCGGGGAGGGGCCACGTTCATGGGATTTCATTGTGGGATCCAGGAATACAGTGTGGCTCAAAATAAACCCCTCCACGCTGGGACAGAGCTTCCCAGCCCCACTGTGGTCTTCATTCCAGCAGAGCAAGCAGTTGTTAGTGGCAGGAGAAATCTCTCCCAGAGATGCAGAAATAGCAGTGTCAGAGCTGGGCAGCTGTGGGGGAACTCAAGGGGGCACAGGGCAGGGCCCCATCTGTTCCTGATAAAAAATGTAGGGAGAGAAAGTAGGGAAAAGTGGAGGGCTGGGAGGTGGCTGCTGCCTCCTTGCCCTGCTCCTTTTGTGCATCTTCCCAGAACCTCAGAATATCCTGAGCAAGGATGAGCAAAGTTCAGCTCCTGGCCCTGCACAGACACCCCAAATCCCCCAAATTCCCCCCAGCAGATAGAGGGGGCTTTGTGCAGCATCTCCCAGCACAGGCTGCAGCTCAGTTCTCCTGCAAAATTCTCATTATACCCAGGAAAAACGGACAATTCAGAGGCTGTGAGGGCTGGATCCATTCAGTGAAAATAGGAAAAATGAGCTGTTTTGGGGCTCACTCGTGGGTGCTGATTGTTAATTTCTGAGGTTCTGATCACTACATTCAGCTGTGCACGAGGTGGGCTGCTGGTCACTGCTCTGCTGTGTGCTCCCCAAAATTGATAAAGCACACAGAGATGATCACATCAGCTGCCCGTCCCTAGATCATGTTTGATAAACCCAAATGAGCAAGTTGGGGCTGAGCTGCCAGCTGGGGCTGCCCCGTGCCAGAGGTCCCTGATAATCTGTTTTACACCATTTTCAGGTGAAATTCCTGACAGACCCTGAGGTACCCGAGCAGGTCACGGGGGAGTTGTGCTTTACTGGAACTGCTCTCACCTCTAGAGAAGTTCAGAAATGATGTGGTGTCATTGAAGGCAGTAGATCACGAGATATTTTTAGGAAGAGTTTGAAGCTGTGCTTTGCCTTGCTTTTCTGTGCAAGTCACAGATTGGAGGGCTGAAAAATTTGTCAATTTTTCTGGATTTGTGACACAAAATCCATGCTGTTACTGGGATTATTGGAGTGGAACCGAAGTTTGTGGACCTTGATGTGTTCCAGGCATCCTGATGGAAGTGGGCGTCTCAAACCTGTTGCTTTCAGTGGAAGAAAATGAATATTGCTTTTCCATTTGCTGAAGTAGCTTTGATGTCAGTTCTTTCTTCCTCATAAGGCATCCTGGAAAATGGGAACATAAAGTCCTTTTTGCCCTTCCATGGCCATTAACCTTGTCTTGTCTGGCTGAGTCCAAGCCCTTTCTGAATCAGAGTGGAAAATGTGCCTGTCCTTGGGTGCAGTGATAATTCCTGGCTCTGGGTGGGTGATGGATGGCTCGAGTTTGTGCTTGGATTTTTGGAGAACTTAGTTTGAGTGCAAGAGGGCAGGGTTGGAATCACATGTTGTGAGTGCCTGACTTGTAGGCACAAGGAAATTTGGTTTCATTTGACTGAAATAAAGGTCATTTCTTGGCTGTCCTGAAGTATCAGAATCCAGCTTATCCACGATGAATATTGGGGCTGAACGAAGCCATTCCTGGCAGGTTTTGCCTTCATTCCTTCCCAGATCCTTTGAAGGAGCAGATAAGCAGAGTGGTGCTTTCTGACCTTAAAATATATGGTTTAGGAGGGCAAAAACCCCATCCATGTGTAATTCAGGAAACTGGCAGGAATCCCAGTTTTCATGGACAGTTACAAAGGATTATTTTATGTGCTTGGTGGGCAGGGGATGAAGGGAGGATGTCTGAAGACATGTTTTCCTTTTTTTTTTCTTTTCTATAAGGAATGTTCAGTTCTCCACTTTTATTGCCACTAAAGAATGTCAGGGACATTGCTCATCCTGTCAAGATTTTCTCCTGCAGCCCAGATCTGCTCTTTGTTCTTGCTGGCCTTATTTGCCCCAGTTTCCATCAGTATTTTGTTTATTATAAACCAAAAAAACTGCATTTACCTTTTACTCTTCATTCAGTCAAATAAACTCAGTAGGTTTTGATTTGTGTGGGGTTTTTTTTTCCTGGTCTGTGTTGATAGGGCAGGGTTTTTATAGCCAAGTTTTCTCAGGGAAAAGGTGACATCCTGAGCTCTTTTCTTTGGGAAATGGTGAGGAAAGGACCTTGCAAATAACCAAAGGACTGTAGATATTGAGGAACACGTTTAATTGATTGGAAATTTACTATTTCTTATTTATTATTTAATGGCAGTTGTTGGGAAGAAGGTGTTCCAGTTTTATCCATGCTCTTCAGCACATCCAGAACCCTCTGCCATGGCTGGTTCCATGCTGCCTGTCTATACATTTATTGATGGGCAACGTTGTGTTGTCCCAAGTTAAGTTTTGTACTGATCAAATTCCTTTTTTTTCAGCCTGAAAGGATGGGTGGAGTTTGCCACGTGTTAATTTTTCCTCAAATTCCTGCTTCTTTGATTGGGAAATGCAGGGCTGGGATTTAGGCTGGGAAAACAAATATTGGCTCTTGGAGGTGGAGATAAAAGCAGGATATTGTATCTGGGACATGGAGATGGTTGTGCATCTCAGTGCTCCCTGGGGGTGGTTTAAAGTAAAGAGCAATTAATGCTGGTGGTTCCAGGGGGGTTTCAGTGCTGCTATTTTCAGCCACGGCCGTGCAGCGACACTTGGGTTTGTCCTTTGAGCAGAGCCTCTGCATCGATCACTGCCGTGTGCCTGGCTTTGGGTTTTGTCATTTCCAGGACGTTTTCATTCTGCTGCTGCTCTCAGGGGACATTTCTCTCACTCCTGCTGCCTCTCCTGGCTGTTGTTCTGTATTCCAGAGCAGTGCTGCTGTTCTTGCGCTGTCATTTCCCACCCTGGAGAGGAGCAGGGAGTGTGGGAGGGGAGGAATCCAGCAGGAATCCTCAGGTGGTTTAAAGGTCTTTGCCCTCACAGATCACTGAGCATCTCCTTCCCCTCCTGCTCCCTTTCAGTGTGCAGTTCTTACACTGTAATTGCAATAAAAACATTGTAAGTAGCAGGAAAACGTGGTAAACCTGATGAGACGAGAGCCCTGTTGTGAACAGTGGTCAAACACATCAGTGTTCAAAATCATCTCGAGATTTTGGGACGTGCAAAAGTTATCCCAGAATATCCTCAGTTGGAAGGGACTCCAAAAGATCCCCAAGTCCAAGTCCTGGCCCTGCAGGACCCCCCAGCAATCCCACCCTGTGCCTGGCAGCGCTGTTCTTGCCACAATTCAGGAAATCCACGTGTAGAATTAAGGAAATTCGTGCACACGAGGCAGCTGTAGAAGACATAAATCCTCCGGCCTCACGGAGCACTCCCAGCCTTTAGCAAATAGGGGTCAGGTGGAGTCTGTCCCTGGATATTCATTATCCCAGGGATTAACCTTGCCTGCTTCTATTTCCAAAGCTGCTCCTGCCCGTGGTTGCAGTCCAGGTATTGCCCCAGGCTCATCCCTGCCCTGGAGGTGCCACGGAGCAAATTTTTGATGCAAAAAATGCTCTTCAAACTGCAAACAAAGCAGCCCCTCCCCTAAAGGGCTTAGCTGTGGTCCCAGGCTGGGTAATCCCCAGTGACAGTGCCTGTTCAGGGAGCACATCTCAATAAAGGGGATCTGAGGGTGCAGAGCAGGCACCAAAAATCTCCAGACATGAGGTGTCAGTGCTCAGTATTGGGCCGTTGGTACATCTAAATGAGGATCTGGGGGTTGAGATTCTTCATGGAACCTAAAGGAGAAAAATTTCTTTAGAGAAATCCTGCCTTGGACCCTTAATTTATGCCCCAGTATTCTGAAAGTCGTGGTTCCCACTCTTAGTGTTTAGCTCTTTCTGTTTAATTGTAGTGCCACTAATTTCAAGCTTTTTCTGACAGCAATTGGACCAAATTGTTCTGATATTTCCCTCCTGTGAGGAGAAGTTCTGGAGGAACTGGAAAATGGGAGTGCAGCAGAGTGCGAAGCTGGGAGAAAAGCAAAGTGCTGGATTGATGTGTGTGGCTTGCCCAGGCTGGTTTTGCTTCCCTGGGATTATAGATTTGTGCTTACATTTTGGTCATTAAGTTTGGTGGAGTCGCAGTGGTTTTAGCACAGATTA
Source organism: Falcunculus frontatus (assembly GCA_013398115.1). Lineage (NCBI taxonomy): Eukaryota > Metazoa > Chordata > Aves > Passeriformes > Falcunculus > Falcunculus frontatus. The sequence goes on along the minus strand of VZRV01003119.1, from coordinate 20,674 downwards.
AAAGCCTTTATGGATTTAATACAAGGCGGCCTCTTGGTCATGGCAGTGATGAGCTGTGGCTTAGGCTGTGTTCTCAGAATTTACAGCCTGCACCCGTTATTTTCCTCCTGGAGGGTTCCTTTTGATGGGTATTTTCTGTGTGCAGCATAAATTAAACATGCTGAGCACGTGGTGCCCGAGGCCACTGCTCTGACTTCAGTCAAACCCAGAGAGACCAATGCACCGAGGAGATGGAAATCAGGATATGGCACTGAAGGAATAAAGGAGCCAACTCTGAGGCATATTTGTGCCCTGTCTGTTTGGATCTGTGTGGAGAAAATGACTCTCTGTGTGTGTGCCTTCTTTACTGGGGTTTTTTCAGAGATCTTCCCCAAAAGCGGTGTCACGGGAAGCACCCAGCAGCAGGAGTCTGGTTCTCTTTTATTCCATTTTCCCTCTATTTTGTATTTTACTGCCTAAGGAGAGAGAAAATCCCATTGTGTTTGGAGTGCACTGGAGGTGTTCTTGGAGTAAATTCTTGCAAGTCTTGGAGTCAGTTATTACAAGGAGTGTCTTGCTTGTAGAGACCAAGAGAGGTTCAGAGCTGAACTCCTGGCAGTTCTCTTAATTTCTGGAGCACAAATGCTCAGCTGAAACGTTCTTTGTCTGCCTTGCATAACTTATGAGTTGCAGTGATTAAATTTCTTGTGTTTGCTGGGCTGAATTCTCCCTGGGTTTCCAGGAGACTTCCCGGAGGACAGTGGATGAAGTGTTTTCTTGGCTCCTGGCAATTTGGGGAGTGTTTATCCTGTCACTCACAGCTGATGCTTAAGGCCTTTGGATATCCTGGCTGGGTTCAGATTCTTTTTGTTTCTTGCCTGGCATCACCTATTTTTGAGCTTCTTCTGGAGCTGTAAATGATGTCTGAATTTGGATTTGTGTAAACTATTCCTGTTCTATGCATTGGAGTGGCTGAGTGAGGATGGGCTCTGATTTATTGCCTTTACCTTGGCTTTATCCTGCCAGCCAGAGAGTTAAAGCAGTGGTGAGCAGCAGAGAGCAGTAAACAAGCTCAATTCTCTCTTGCCTGAAGGGATTTTTGGTTCCTCTGCTTGCTGAGCAAATAGGGCAGTGTATTAGCATGTTATTCCTCCCAGTCTTTTGCCTTCTGTTTTCATTATATTAACATTTGAGTTTTTATTCAGTGGATGCTGTTAATGATTCTGATAGTCCTGGTGTTACTCTGGAGCTTCTCTCAGTGTGGTGGTTGCAAAAGGTCTTGCAGTTAACACACACTTGAAATGTTACCCACAAATTACAGTGGTATTTCCGGAGGCACTGATGTTTTTAGCAAGCCCCCAAATTCCCAGAAACATCTTCATAATCTGCCCTGTGACAGTGCTCTGACCATGGGCTGAGGTGGTTTTCTTCATCATCACTGAAGGCTTGTCCAAAAAATGATAAAAATTATAAATACTGCCATGTGCTCTTGTTCTTTTGCCTCCTTGTGCCTTCTGTTCTCCCCACGTGCTTTTATTTAGTGAAGCAGCCTTCCCATGTTTTGAATGTTCATTAATTTATTAATGAAATTTCTTCTTCACCTACCACAGCAAGGAAAAATGGGGCTGTTTAATCTTAGGTTGTGAGGCAGCATTGGTAATTCCTGTTCCTTACAGAGGAGTCAGGCTAAGTCTGTGATTTTCAGCTCAGTCTGGACTATCCAGTGATACTCAGCTACCACAGAAATCCCAGGTCCCACCAGGTATGAAAGATTAATTGACACATTAAATAAACTATTGATTTCAGACACTTTACACTTGGCAAAAGATGGCTCCAGATATGAATTTAAACTCCTAAAATCTATAGCAGTCTCTCCAAAGCACATTTGTGAGCCACAGCTCACGAGAGGCTGTAAGTCTCTGAAATGCAGGTGGAATATTTGATGTTTTCCCACTGCCAGAGGGCAGGGTTGGACAGGATATTGGGAATAAATCCTTCCCTGGAAGGGTGGGGAGGGCCTGGCACAGGTTGCCCAGAGAAGCTGTGGCTGCCCCATCCCTGGAAGTGTTTTCTCTGCTCTTCCTTTTAACTGAAATAGAAGAGAGAGGTTTATTTTCCTCCTGAGAATTCCAGTATGAACCTGTGATAGGCAAAGGGAGAAATTACTCTGCAGTATGGGGTGGAATGAGCTGGACCTGGAATGTGCCTTCTTCGAGTGGATGCTACACTGGAGTTAATTTCTGTGGAGCAAATACTGAATTTCAGGCTTTGCAGCTGGTTCAGCTTTAACCATTGCTAAAAACACCTCCCCCGAACGAAACCACCACATAAAAAAGGCTGGGGAAGAATTCTTTTCAACACTTCAAATTCAGATCTCAGGCTAGGAACGCTCTAGGGCTGACTGATGGGCTGTGGGGGAAATGGAGCTTGCAGGGAGCAGGGATTGCTTCCTTTGAGGAATTCCAGGGAGCTCCCTGGAGCCTCGGGGTTGGAGCTACTCCTGCTTTACAAATGCAGAGATTCTGTGCTCCCCTGAAGGATGCAGTTTGTGCTGCTCAGCACACTGCCAAGACAAACTGGCTGCAGCGAGATGAGGCTTGAATCCTGAGCTTTTACAAATCCTGCTTTTCTCATCTTCTCCGGGTTCTTCCCCCAGTGCAGTGTCACCCACCCAAATTTCTCTTCCGGCAGAGGATTTTAACTTGCTTGGTTTTTAATTAAAATTGTCCATACTCTGATTTAATGGCTCCATAAAGCATCCTGGCTTACCCTGCCTCAGGTAAATGAAAATATTTGCTGTGGTAAATAGGACTATTAGTTTTATGATCCATAGCAATAAAAGGCTTTTATCAAGAATGTCATCAAAAGAGGCATAAAATTGTGTTCCATGTAAAACTACGGAGATGTCTGGGAAGTTTTACTGTGATTCATAAATTCCTGTAGGAAAAGGTGTTAATAGTGTCATTTTTTTGTGTGCCTGGTGGTCATTTAAAAATTAAAAGCACTCGTGAGCAGGTCTCAGACATGGAAAGGATGGGGTCACAACGTGGGCATAATAGGAATTATTCCCTTTTCCCTGCACAGATTCCCTGCATCAGCTTGGACATGTCACTGTGTTCAGAAGCAGAATAATCCTGACTGAAATGAAGCACAGGAGAAAGCTCTCTGAATTCCCTGCCTGTGTTTTCGTGGTGCCACAGCTGCCTGGGCCCCTGATTTCAGCTGTGTAGCCAAGCACAACTTTCCCTGGCATGGTGCACTTTGAAATAGTCCACAGGCATCTGCAGGAGGGCAGAGATGGATGGGTGGAGTTGGATTTGGGCTGGGAGAGCCCCCCTGGCCCTTGGAGGGTGTTTTGGGTGAGACCCACAGGCCAGGGCAGGTTCCTCACTGCCCAGGTTGGGCTGTTTTATAGAATAATTGGAATTATGTTTGGTTTAGAAGTGAGCAGCATCTGGTTTTCTTACAGCAGTGAGCCCATTACCCTTCTCCCAACCCCAGCATCCAGCAGGTCCTACTGGAAATGGGGATTTTCATCCCCTAAATCCACCTTGGACGTGCTTTGGGGGTACCACATCCTCCAGCTGTGGGCAGGACAGACAGAAGGGTGTCTGTCAGACAGAAGGGTGTACCAGGCTGTTTTATAGAATAATTTGAATTATGTTTGGATTAGAAGTGAGCAGCATCTGGTTTTCTTACAGCAGTGAGCCCATTACCCTTCTCCCAGCCCCAGCATCGAGCAGGTCCTACTGGAAATGGGGATTTTCATCCCCTAAATCCACCTTGGACGTGCTCTAGGGGTACCACATCCTCCAGCCATGGGCAGGACAGACAGAAGGGTGTCCAGCACTGGGGCTGGAGCCCAGGACCAGAGCTCCCCTGGCCTTGGGATGCTGGACCAGAGCTCCCCTGGCCTTGGGATGCTGGACCAGAGCTCCCCTGGCATTGGGATGCTGGACCAGAGCTCCCCTGGCCTTGGGATGCTGGACCAGAGCCGAGTCCTTCCCCAAGCCCCTGTAGGGTTGGAAATGGGGCTGGGACGCTGCAGTGCAGGGCAGGGGATGCTCCCTCTGTGCCTGCTGGAGCAATGTGGGGTGTTTGGGAGCAGGGTCAGGAGCATCCCTCACATCCAGGGCCACCAGCTGGGCTTCGGTGTGTTTATTTTGGGATGTTCCTCCCCTAAAGGTGGCTTGGGTCACGTCTTTCTCCCGTGTTGTGTTGTGGCACCGTGCTGAGCTGCTGCTCCCTCCCCGCATCTCCACGAGCTGATATTCCCCAAAGGAATCAGCAATCCCCTCCTCCAATTCCTGGCAGATTTAGGGAGTGGTTGCCATGGCGACGGGGGAGGAATTGGATCTGCAGCCCAGCTGGGATCAATCCCAGCTGCTGCCTCCTCCTCCTGAGCAGTCAGCGTATTTTTAATAAAGTGACCGTGTACAGGAGCCTTGTCTTTGTCTTGTTAAGCCTTTGTTGTGTATTAAATCCTGAGGGCTTTCACCATAATCTGCTTCGCTCACAAGCTTTACAAATCCCGCCCTTACTCCACGAGCTGTGGCCATGAGATCCAGGAGATATTTCTTTCCTGATGGTTTTTATTTCTGGAATTATTTTAATTGGTGAATCGTTGCTAGAAATGAACGAAATTAAAGGTACAGCCTGTGAGAAGGGAGCCAAGGCTTCAGTCACAGCTGAATTCGTCCTTGCTGTGCTTTATTTGCCCAAATACTTTTGATGGTTTTTTGATTTTGCATTTTCTCTGGGCTTCACTCACGTGTTGTGGTAATGCATCGTTACCTGTGGCAGGAGCAGAGAGATTCCTGCCCCTGGAGACACCCTCCAAGGCAAACCCCATCCAAATTCCCTGCCTGGGGTCATGGTGAGAGTGGTGCATGGCAGGAAGAGCCCTTAGAGCTGGGTTTAACCATTCAAAGGTAACCCAGGAGCTGCAGTGTGGACACATCCCTGGGGATCCGAGTCTGGAACGACCCCAGTGCTGGAAGGAGGTGAGGCCAAAAGGACTGAGATCCTTATTTACTTCCAAGGCTCAAATTGGGACCTTTTGGGGTCAGGGGTGAAGCGATGGGGGCTGGGAAGCAGCAGTGGTTCTGTGGGAAGGGAAGGAGGCGAGGGGATGGACTCCCACTTCTCCAAGGAACAGAACCCCTTGGGAAATCTGTAACTGAGAGCATTCAGTGTTCCAAACACACCTTTTATGGAGGCAGACACACCTTCCAGAGCAGGAATTAATATTCCTGTTTTGGAGTGTCCCCTTTGGAGTCTGGGCAGGCACAGACATCCAGCAATTACCCCACTTCTCTGTGCTGCCCATGGCACTTTATTTACTGCCCAGGTACAGCCTCCTGCTTTCACCTCAGCCTCAGCCCAGCAGGGACACAGCCTCCCTGCCTCTTACCAAAATCACGGCTTAATTTGAGCTCATTTCTTTTGTTGAGATGCAAAACTAATTATATTGAACTACAGATGAACAGGAAGTTGCATTAGCAAATTTGTTGGGGTTTTTTTGTTTTTTTTTTTTTTTTTAATCAATGGGGAATTATTCAGCATTTTTTGGGGGCTGGGGAACTTTGTAACCAGATAAAAGATACGGGGGAGGGCAGAGCTATAAAAAGTGTTATTGTGTGATTATGAAGAGGCCTTTTAATGCAGTTATTATGTGATGCTAAAAAGGCCTTTATTGCTTGAAGTTGGAAGCAGAATACAAATGGGCTCACAGTGTCTATTAAATGAAGAGTGGAAAAAATAGTCCCCATTTCCCTGAACTGCAAAGCAAAAATAACGATTAAATAGTGATTAAAATCAGCAGTGCTGGCTTTGTTAGGTTGCTCATGGCCTGAGCAATAAAGCTGAGTGGGGAGCGATTGTTTGTGGGATTCCAGGCACAGCCCATTGTTCTGCCGGCCCAGTTTGTCCAGGTGAGATGGCAGCAAATCCTTCTGCTGCTGGAGGCTGCCTCAGAAACGAGGGCTGAGCTCTCCCTGGTGTAAAATAAGGACAGATGAGCTGGAAGTGACTCATTCAGAGGGATGGTTCCTTCTCCTGGCAGCTGAATTCCAGAAGTTACCTGCAGTTTCTGTGACTGAAGCTGCTGGACAAACACAGCTGGGCTCTTTTGTGCCCAGTTTCATCTCCAGGGATCTGTAGGACAAAGCCTTAAAAGTGTTTGCAAACACCCAGAGAACAAAACCCGGGGCTGGGCAACCCTACAGCCTGTCCAAAATCCTCCACAGAACCACCAGGAGAAGACACAAAAGACTGGGAGAAAAAGCCAGGTAGAATTTCACTCCTCAGCATCTCTGGCAGAATGGAAGTGCTGGGATTTCTCAGAGCTCTGTGTCTGTAGAAACTGCCCTGGGTGTGTTTGTGCACAGGTGAGCACTGGGAGCTCCCATCCCAGTGGAAAAGGGAGGGAATTGGCTCTTGAGATGAACCTCAGGGCACCTGAGCATCCTGCTCTGGGCTGAGCACGCTGCAGGCTGCTGTGAAGTGGATTTGTTAATCCTGGAGGTCACAGTTCTGTCTCAGGGCAATTCCTGGGTTTGAAAAGTGCCTTTCTGGAGTTAGGAATCATCCCAGGAGGTTCCCCCTGTGCCTCCCTCACACTGGGAAGGGACTGTGCCGAGGTACAGTGAAGGAATTGCTGCCCCTCTGCACATATTTGCAGAAATGCTGTTCTTTATTGCACTAATTATGGGATTTAATGGTAACTCTGCAGTGGGGGGAGCAGAGGGAGCACTGACTGGATGAGGCAGAACCAGGGATGTCCTTCCTTCTCTCCTTTCTAAAACTCCCAAGAAATTTTGCCTTCCTGTGTCCTGGGGGTGGTTTCCAGGTTTCATTCTCTGAAAATCCACCCAGCACTTCGATGCACAGAAGGAGCTGAGGCCTTGGAAATAAATACAGGAAAATCTGTGAGCTGGGTGTTGCTGCCTGGGCTCAGATCTCCTGCCTGGCCCTTCTGGCTGTGTTTGCAGTGAGATATTCCCTGGTTGTGTGATTTCCTCTCGTTCTGTGCAGCTGATGTGGCACAGACAGCCCTAAAAGAAGATGTAAGGTAGAGCCCAGATGCTGAATTCGGGGTGATGGAGAGTTCAGTGCTTCCACAGAGCCTTTCTTCTCCACTCTGGCTGGAACAGAAACCACCTGAGGATGGAATGAAAGGCATTAACAAGCCCAGCCTGTGCCACTGCCTTCCCAGCAGGCAGCAACTCTCATGAGTGCAGGAGAGAGCCAGGGCTGCATTCACAGAGTGGAGTCTGGGGGAAATGGGGATGGATTTCTGTTAGATCTCAATTAGCTCTGAGCCATTCCAGCAGCACCCCAGAGCTGAGCAGAAAGCAGGCTGCTGGCTGCTCTAAAAGCCCTTCCTTTTAGGGGCTGGTTTTCCAAGCTCCTTCCCATTACTCAGGAGGTCCAGGGGTACTTTAATGTCCCTTTCTGAAATCCCTGCAGGACGTGCAGCCCTCCATGTGACCGTGGCCAGAACTGGAGCACTCAACCCTCCCAAGATCTGCTTCCAATTGAGTCTTGGCTGGGTTCTTGGTGTGTTTGGGGCTGTATCCCAGAGTTTTGGGCTGGAATACAGCATTTATCAGTACAGCCTGCTGAACTCCAGAGAGGAAAACCAGGAAAGTGCAGGGACCTTGCGCTGGGATTATCCCAGCTCCGATTATTGCTTCCAGTTTCCTTCTGGAGGGAAATGCTGTGTCAGGGTGGCTGTTGGCTAAAGAATGTGCTCAGAAAATCCTGATATTCCTAATGAGGGCAGGCAGTGCTCCTTCAGCTGTGGGAGCTCCATACTCAGTGCCTATCCCCCAATCCATATGTTTCCCCAGCACTTTAAGGAATGTTGCCATTGGCACACACAGCCAGGTTTTCATTCCTGAAGCAGTGCATGTTTCTTAAAACCCCAGGTGTGCTTGGGAGCTGAAATAATGCCTCTGTGGTCTGGAGGTAAAATTAGCTGCTCTGGGAGAGAGATTTTCAGATTTTCATGCACTACATGAAAACACAGAGGGTGTTTTCCAAAGAAAACCTATTTTGGCGTCCTCAAATTCAACTTGACCCGGGCTTGTTAGGCCACAGATCTGCCATGGAATTAAGCTATAGCTGGAGGAGAGCCAGAATCCAATTACATTTTCTGCCTAATGGGTCATAATTTATGCAATGAAGAAGGAGGCAGGGATGTTGCTGGGGGAAAAGGGCACTGGGCCTGCGTGGATGTGCACTGGGAAGGGCTGGTGGTAAATGGGAATGGGGAGGGCAGGGGTGCTGTCCTTCCTCTGGGGTTTCAAACCTTCCTCTGGTGTTTCAAACCTTCCTCTGGTGTTTAAAACCTTCCTCTGATGTTTAAAACCTTCCTCTCGTGCTAAAACCTTCCTCTCGTGTTTAAAACCTTCCTCTCGTATTTAAAACCTTCCTCTCGTGTTTAAAACCTTCCTCTGATGTTTCAAACCTTCCTCTCGTGTTTAATACCAGCAATTCAGACCAGAAAATAGGTGTCATACTGGACTGTAAATTGAATAAGGCACCCCATGGGGATTGTAAGGTTGGCAAAGCTTTTTTGCTGGAGACCACTGCTCCTGTCTGACTGTGCTCATTCCCTTCCCAGCCTCTCTCCAAGTGGACATTGTTCCAAGCCAGGGGGAGATCAGCGTTGGAGAATCCAAATTCTTCTTATGTCAAGGTGCGTGGTGGCTGAAAGCACCTGGATTTAATGAGTTAAAAATGAAAGTCTTGGGCTGTGGTGGTATTTGCTGCCATGGGGTCAGTCAGAGCCCTTCAGCAGTGGGATGTGTGAGCAGGGCAGAGCTGGGCTGTGTCTCACTGCGCTGTTTTCTCCCCCTGCAGTGGCAGGGGAGGCCAAGTTCAAGGACATCTCGTGGTTCTCCCCGAACGGGGAGAGGCTGACCCCGAACCAGCAGCGCATCTCGGTGGTGCGCAACGATGACTTCTCGTCCACCCTCACCATCTACAACGCCAACATCGACGACGCCGGCATCTACAAGTGTGTGGTCAGCAGCCTGGAGGAGGGCGACTCCGAGGCCACCGTCAACGTCAAGATTTTCCGTAAGGCAGCGCCTCCCAGGCTTTTTCCTTGCGCGTTTGTGGGGTGAGGTTAGGGAGGAAACTGTTTCACCTTCCTTTAAAAAGGAAGGAGGAGAGTGAAAGGAAAAGGGGTGTTAAGATGCTGCCTTCTCCTTTCTTGGTGGTGTGGAGGGGGAAGTGGGAGTGAGGATGATTTGGATGGTCAGGGCATCTCCAGTGCCTCCACGGCTAAAATCCTTCTGGAAGGCAGCAGGGCAAGGGCTGGAGGAGAGGAATCTGGTGCTTCTGGCAGGAGGGACAGAGAGAGGAGCTTTTGTGGGTGACAGACACCTCCAGTGTGGAGTGAAGAGGGGCCCACGCCTTCAGAGGGTTTGTAATGAGCCCTCAGCTTCTCCCTGCCAGCAGCTCCTCCCTCCCTGCCCTGAGTTTGAGCAGTCCCAAGCTCACATTTTGCAGTGGGGATTGGGCCCACTGTGGGCACAGGGCTGGAAATGGGGGTGCTGTGGGCAGTGCACTCACTCAGACCTTTACCCTCCCCTGGGAACAAGGAGATTTCTGGGCGTTTGGGGGTTTCTGTGCTTCCCTCAGGCTGGAGGCAGCAGCACAGCTCCAGGTGTGCTGAGAAAGCTGCAGTGACCCTCTCCTTCCCTTGTTTCCAGAAAAGCTGATGTTCAAGAACGCTCCCACCCCTCAGGAATTCAAGGAAGGGGACGATGCTGTGATCGTGTGTGACGTGGTCAGCTCACTGCCCCCCACCATCATCTGGAAGCACAAAGGCAGGGATGTCATCCTAAAAAAGGATGGTAAGGGCTTGCTTCTTGTCCATTCCAGAGTCAGATGTTCATCTCCCTCACACACAAAATGCTGGTGGTCACAAGGGACAGGAGAAGCAGTTTGTGCCTGACACGAGGCCATGGGATGTGAATTTATTTGTCCCAGGTGCTGTGGTTTGGCAGTGGCAGGGCAATCATGTCCCCACAGAAATGGCCATCAGGCTTTGGCACTGGAATCAGCCAAGGAATGCTGGAATAAAAATACAGATCAGAGAAGTGCCATCAGATAGAAAAGCTGAATGCTGTGACACCTTCCAGCTTTCCTGAGGAAAAGGGCCTGAAAGCTCCTTGCAAGAACTTTTCCCTCTCTTCCCAAATGCTCTTTGCTGGCAGAGGCCCTGACTCCAGCTGAGCAGGTTTCCCACACGTGGCACACAGGCAGTGAGGCTGGAGCTCTCAGGCAGGAGGGATAAGTCCCAAACTGCTCATTTCCTGATGTGATGCAGTGTAAATGTGTCTGTGTGAACATTTACCTGTTCATCTCCCAGCACCAGAGCACTTTCCAGCTGAGCAGGTTTGTTTCTGCTCTGCACAGACGTTTCTTCCTCAGCAGAAGCAGCTCCATCTCCAGCAGCATCTCCAGTTAATGGTGGGGAGGGAGATTTTATTCCACTGAGCCCAGAAGGGGCGAAGGGAGGAGAACCTGGAGTGAGCTTCCCTTCCTTTTGTCTTCTGCAGTGCGGTTCATCGTCCTGTCCAACAACTACCTGCAGATCCGGGGCATCAAGAAGACGGATGAGGGCACCTACAGGTGTGAGGGGAGGATCCTGGCCCGTGGGGAGATCAACTTCAAAGACATCCAGGTCATCGTGAACGGTGAGGGGCTCAGGGCTCAGAGCAGCACCTCAGCCCAGGCTGCTGCTGCAAGTGCAGCCTCAGATTCACACCATCCTCTTCCTCTGCTGTGTCCAGTAAAAATGTCCATGGAATTCAGTGAGTGTTTGCCAGGAAAATTCAGGTGTTTACAGGAAAAAAACACGTTGAGAAACCCGAAGCTTAGAGCGAGGAGCTGAGCTTGGTGGCACTCCCGAGTGGTTTTGGCCACCCCACTGAGTTTTTGTGTGTCTCCCCACCCACTGCCCTTTCTCCCCTGTGCTGAGGGTTTTGGAGAGCTCATGCCTCAAACCCATTGACCAAACCCTGCAGGTGGTGGGTGGCAGGGTTTGGGTGACTGGTGGCATCAGGGATCACTCACACCTTCTGTCCTTTCCACCTCAACCACGGCTTTCTTCTGTTCCAGTGCCTCCCTCGGTGCGTGCCAGGCAGAGCACCATGAATGCCACTGCCAACCTCAGCCAGTCTGTCACCCTGGCCTGTGATGCCGATGGCTTTCCCGAGCCCACCGTGACGTGGACAAAGTAAGATGCTGTGTGCAGTGTCCTGCTGGGGTGTGGATGATTCCCCAGGCCTGGAAGGGCCAGGCTGGAGGGAAGGGAATGTTCTGACTGGGATGAGTTGGTTTTTCTCACAAGAATGGCCTCATGATGGGGCTGAAGTCACCTTCTGCTGTGGGTTAGGCAGGGAGCACAGAGCCCACCCAGGGGGAGTGGGGGGGGAAATCAGGGGGTAGAAATCCTGTTGGTTGAGATGAAAACAGTTTAATAAAGCAAAGCAAAAGAAGGAATTCCTTCAGTGCTCCCCATCGTTCAGCCAGGTCAGCTGTGTCCCCTCCCAGCTTCCTGCATTTCCCTGTCAGGCAGTGATTCACACTCCAGGGACGCTGTTCTTGGAATTCTGTAGCTTTTGGGGCAGGTTATGAGCACAAATTGACACGGAAAAGCTGATGGCAGCTTGGAATGGTGCCTTGGTATGCAAGAAGCCACCCTCAGTGGGGTTACAGCTCTGTGGTGTGTCAGGGGTGAGAGCTTCAGCTGCCAGGAGGGGTTGGGAACAGGACACGAGCTGAGCTCCGGAGCCCATGGCAAAAGGAGAAAGTGCAGTGCAATAATGGCACAAACAAGCCTAAAGCAGCCTTGGATTGTTCCTGTGCCCCCCAGGGATGGAGAACCCGTGGAGGAGGTGGAGGATGAGGACAAATACAGCTTCAACTACGATGGCTCCGAGCTGGTCATCCAGAAGGTGGACAAGAGCGACGAGGCCGAGTACATCTGCATCGCTGAGAACAAGGCTGGCGAGGCCGACGCCACCATCCACCTCAAAGTCTTTGGTAAACAGCCCCCGAGCACCCCCTGGCAGCCCAGCTGCGTGCTGGTCACACCAGTGTGAGCTGGGAGTGTCGTGCTTATCCCAGTTAATGCCTGCTGGGGCTTACCCCGAGCTGCTGCTCTGCCTGTGCACCTCTGCCACCGTGTGTGTGCGGGTGGGAAACTCATCCCAGCTCCTCTCTGCTTCCCTCTGCTCAAACACGGGCAGGGCTGCTGGGATCAGACCTTCCAGGCTGAATCCTCATCCACCAAAGCTGCTGTTAAAGGGGCTTTAGCACTTGAGTGGGGCTTGCTACAACCTGGACAGGGCAGTGAGCTCCAGCCCGCCACTGTGTGAGTGACCTCAGGCTTGTAGGAGTGAATCAGCAGCTTTCAGGAATCTGGAAGTGTTAAGGAATATGAAATTCTCCCTGCCTTGTGTGCAGCCACCTGACAAAGCTGCTTAGCAAAGGGCTATTTTGGGGCAGGGAAAGTGGGCAGGGAGGTGGGAGAGTGAGTGGTAATCCCTGGGGCTGAGCATTTGTACGCTCTTAAATGGGTCCTCTCTTGGGAGCCTCAGCTGTGAGAATGAGCAGAAGAGGGTTTTTTAGGTCTTTTAGTTCTGCAAGGAGGTGCCCTCTTTAATGTCACTCTGCTCCTTCCCCAGCTGGCACTGAACTTGTCCCCGTTGTCCCCAGTGCTGCTCGTTTCAAACACTGCTGGTGGCAGACAAGCTTCACCCTGAGCCCCACCTGAGTGAAGCTTCCTTTTTCTTCTCCTCCTCAGCCAAACCCAAAATCACCTACGTGGAGAACAAGACAGCCATGGAGCTGGAGGATCAGATCACACTGACCTGCGAGGCCTCAGGGGACCCCATCCCCTCCATCACCTGGAGAACCTCCACGCGGAACATCAGCAACGAGGAGAAGGTACAACCCTTCCCAAAGCCCCGTGGGGTCGGTGGGCTCAGCACAGCTCGTCCCTGCCTGTTCCTGTGTGGAATTGCATGTGGATGCACGTGGAGAGCCCGCTGCTCACGGGGAGCACGTGCAGGGCCGAGGGTCACAGCACGCCCAGAGCAGTGCCACACGTGCCCCCTGTGAAGAGCCACCTCGGCTTAGGGCAGCTGGGGAGATGCTTTGTCATCCCTGCTCGATTCACTCGGGGCTGGGTTAAATCAAAGAGAGCCTAAACCCTCTTCAGAGGAGTTCCTACAGTTGCAGGAGGTTTCTGGGAGGTGGGAAGGAGCACCCTGATGCCAGAGCTGCCCACGCTGTGCAGGTGGCAGGTGAGGGCTGCTCCCTCTCCAGGATGCAGTGGACCAAAATGAGCCTGTTCATTCCTCCTCCGTGCTGTCCTCTGACACTGCACATCCCTGAAGCACAAAAGCCTGGCTGCCTTTTGTGCTCACCTGTTCTGTTGATCCCATCAATACCATTTTGTTCTTAAAAGGCAAAAATAATTAGCAGTTTTTTCTTCTTGAAAAAGAGTGCTGGTGTTGTTAATGGTGACAGCTCCTTTAATTAGACAAGGTTAGGACGTGCTGCTGTACTGGAGATGTTTCATAAGTGACCGGGAGGCAGAGTTTGGAGCCAGAGAATGCCTAGACAGAAGTGGGAGTGAGGAGTTGTTGCTAATTAATAATCTCCTAATAACAGGATGCTTCAGGGCTCAGCTGCCTTGGCCATGCCAGAGGTTCTGGCTCAGTGTGGAGGCAGCAGGTGACACTCTGAAAGTCTTGGAGCAACAGAGGTGTCCACTGTCACTTGTCCCCACAGCTGCTGTCCTGCACTGCAGCTCCTAAATGAGCTTTTTTAATTGCCCCCATGACGTCAGCCCCTCCCCACGTTGTTCATGTGTAACTTTATTAATCAGGGTGCCAAAAGTTTTCCAGCTTCAGTTCTTTCTTAGCATCTTTTGGATCCCGGGGCTGCTGTGAATCCCTGCAATGTTCAGGGAGAGATTTCCAGTGCCTGCAGAAGCTGCAGCCTGGCTGGGGGCTGTTTGGGCAGGATTTGAGGTTATTTATTCGTGGGTTTGTCTCTGGTAGGAGAGCCCTGGGAGGTGCCAAGGGCTCCAGTGCTGCTGGCTCTGGAGTTTGGATCACAGCCATGGACAGAGCTTGGTCAGGGAGGAGAATGTAAAAATTAAATCAAGTGGTAGAAGAGCCCCCCCTCTGCAGCCCAGTTAAACCATCAAGATCTCAGTGGCAAAACTGCTAACTAATTTTTGCTGATTTTTGAGACTCATATATCCTGCTCGATGCTCTCAGGGTGGTGATCAATAGCAAGGGAAAGGTTCGTACTCTGAAACTTTCAGATGGGGGTAAAGCCAAGGTTTGAGGTGCTGCCGTGTGTTCATGTGCTGGTTCAAACCTTCAGGGCAAACATTATTTTATCATATCCCATGCACTTTCTAGGCTGGATTATTCTGTGTGTGTGTGTACGTGTGCATTTTGTTTTGGTTTGTCTTGTACTTTTCCCATTCTCTATCTTGTGCTCTGAGTGCAGGTGAATGTTTCAGATGTCCAGCAAATCCTGAGGTCAGAATAGCTCTATAAATATTCTATAACAAATTCTATTAGAATATTTAATTCTATTAAATATTCTGTTTCAAAGGCATATATTCAGTTTATTCTCCACTTTCTTTCTCTGGGACAGCACAGGGAAATGAACGGTCTTTGATGCAGGACAAACAATGCTATTTTAACAATTATCAAGCCCTATTTTTGCATATTTCTGTTACCCAGATACTTGGATGCTTCTCTCTTGCCTCACATCGTTTGCTCTTGTAGTCATCCTTCAGTGTAGATTTTTAGAGGTGTAGAGATGCCTTAACTCCCATTAAAATTCTGGAAAACCTACCCAAATCCCCAAACAAAAAGCAAGTTTCAGTTCAGCTGTGTTTCCTGGCAGAGTTTGGGATGTCCCAGTCTCTGAGTGCTCTCCACCCTTCCATGGAGCAGTCGTGGGGACCTTCCTGGGTTTGTCACCCTTTGTCACCCAGCAGTGGAGCTCAGCCTGTGGGGATGGGAGGGAAACACTCTGCAGGTCCTTGATCCTTCATGCAGAGCTGCATCTCGCTGGGAGCTGCTCTCCCAGCCCCATCACCATTCCCTGGAGGGCAGGAAAGAAAGGGAACATCTTCTCACCAAAGGAGTCAAAGAACAGAGGAAGGGATCAGTTCTGATTTCTCCCTCCTGCATCCCAATCACAGTTTAACCTGTGTGCTGTCACTGAGCCTTTCCCCCAGGGCTGCCCCACAAGGCTCCCTGTTGCTCAAGCAGGAAAATGCAGATTTCTGGATGGATCTGAGCTGCTTGGCTGAATTACAGACATCTGTAACCCCTCTGACAGGAGAATTCCATCCCTGCATTGTGCTGTTCTAGAAACAGCCCAGTCCATCCTTCCTCTCGTTTTCTGGCTTGCTGTTGCTGCCCAGCAGCCTCTCTCAGCTCTGTGTTGTTGGCAGCTAAAGCAAATGGATGAGTTTTTAATCATTTAGGAATCTGAAGGTGCAGAGGCTTTGGGTTCCCCCCTCGTTCCCCGCGTGGTGCTGGGTAGAGCTGGTCTGTCTCTGTCTTGGTGAGGAAGAGTTAGGAATTCTCTGGGATGGGCAGTGGGGCTCTGCCTCTTTCCCCACACCCCCGAGGGCCATTGCAAAGACACAGCAAACTCTGAGGGTTTGGAATGGGCTTTTTTCCATCTTCATCTTCCTTTGAGTTGACACCAAGGGATAAAAAGTGCTGACACTACAGAGAGCAGTGAGCAGGAGTGGAAGGGCACTCACAAGGCAGATCCCTGAACGTAACTGGGACTGAAAAGGGGGATTATTCTGGGTTATTGGGCTGCCTGTTCAGCTTTCAAGCACCTTGTGCACAGCAGGATATATCCACCTAGAAATGACCAGGTCTTGGGAGTGTCCCAACCCCTGCAGGGTTTGGTGAGCTCCACCTCGGGCTTTTTGTCACGAGCAAACCATTTGCTTTCATCAGAGCCATCGTCAGCCGAGGCCATGTGTCCCATCTGTTGGTATTTCAGTCTCCCAGTGTGCACCCGAAGCCCCGTGGCAGCAGTGCTCTGGTTTTGGTTCTCATTCCCTGAGCCTCCATCTCCATCGCTGTCACTCGTGTGTGCTGTGACACCCACACAATGTCACCGTGCCTCACAGCCAGTGATGCCATCCTGGCTCTCATGATAGCAGGTGATTTTTGATTCCTGAACTGAAGGGGATCAACTGAAGTAATAGAGACCAGGAGATACCTGAAATATAAATTATCAGGGGGGAAGATGGAATGCAGCAACTTGGCTCTTTGTGAACCACAGTGAACATGGTCCACGCTGCTGGTGGCTTCCTCTGAGTGGGGAATATTTGCTTTAATGCCAGGTTTGTGCATGTTTCAGTGCTGTGGGGCTGTCCCCAGCCCAGCCAGGGCCGGGTGCTGCCATCCCTGACCCTGGGAGCTGGAGCTGGGGGGTCCTGTCCCACTCCAGGGCTGCTGCTCCTCCTGGCACAGCCTGCATGGAAACAGGGCTCCAAATGCATGATGAGCACATTAATCAGTGTTAATTAATCGGTGTGGGGTGGCAAACAGACCAGGGGCAGAACACCAGGTGTGTCCTCTGCAATTCAGTGACCAGAGTCACTTCCTCAGCACCAGGTGCGTAGAAAAGGTGAGGTGTGACAAAGGAAACAGTCACTGAGATGTAATAAATCAGTCTGTAGGTGCCACCAGCCTTTGTTTAGTCATTTAAAGACCAACTCAGAGGCTGTGAAATGGTGAATGCCAACCGAAATTGATGGGAAAGGGAAGGTGTGACCCCCCCACACACAGGAGATGCACAGCTCGGAGCCTGCATGTGCACACAGCTCAATGTGCTGCAAACACTGGTACCTGAAAGCAACCTTTGATAAACTCTTATTGCTTTTTTTCTGTTGTTCTTGTTGTGTTCTATATCTGTTCTCTCCAGGCTTCGTGGACCCGGCCCGAGAAACAAGAGGTATAAGATTACCAGACCTTTAGCAAACTTCTTAGGTTGTTGGTTTTTGGTTTCTCTTCTAAGCATTACGGATTAACAAATCTCTAGTGCAGTAACGAACTAAACGAGCATTAATCTGATCCAGTTAAATACCAATACATAAAAGAACCAGCTTCTAGAGGTAGAAGTTGCTTGGCATGTCGTGATGCATTTTTTTGGATGAGCAAAGTAGCTGTGTTGGGAGTGAGGAACTCTGCTTGTCACTTAAAAATTAAAGAAAAGGAGATTAAAATTAAAAGCAATTGTAAAATGCTGCTTTCACCATTTTCTTCTATGCTGCCAGTGTGAATCATCCTCTCTTTCAGAGAGGGAAGAATTAGCACCAACCTGTATTTTGGGAAAGTAATTTTTCCCCAAGAAAGCCTCCTCTGCTCCAGCCAACTCACCTATTTGCTCATGGCACTCCTTCAGTTTGACCTTCTCTTTAAAGGACAACTGCATCATGTTCCATTTCCAAGTCAATGCAGAGAAACCTTTCACAAGGGGCATTTCTCCAGAAAATGCTCCAGATTGCTCAATTATTTTTATTTGTCTTGGATCTGCAAGGGTCAGCGAGGGGGAGGTGGGATAATGCAGTGACTGGGGTTGGTGCAAATGGGGCTTGATTTTATTTCACATTCAGCGCTGTGCTTTAATAATAATAATAATAATAATAATAACAATAATAATGCATCTGATTTGTAACACTCTTGCTTCGAAATGGACCAGAAGGAAGGATCCCAAGCAAATAACAGGGGTCAGGTGGAGAATAAAATGAGCTGTCAGAACTGAGTGACTTGGATTTGTATTTTTAAGATGAACTTTGTGGAGGCTCTGATTTTTTAAATTATTTTTAAGCCATCTTAAATCCCAGGGACTGAACAAAGTGAAGCTGTAACTTAAGCACCACCCAGCTGTGTTTCTTGTGGGGCTGAGAAGATCCTGCCCATTCTTCCTTCAGAATAATCTTGGGTTGTGGCAGGTGGAGGCATCAGATGTTCAGAGCAGTTTGCATTGAAGAATTTGGAATTTGAGTAGTTGCATCTCTCCAGATGAATTCCTGTCACAGCTGTCCCCTCCCTGCCCCCAGTTTTCTCTGTGCTCTCTCTCTCCAGCTTTTGATTAATATGAGCACTAATACTATTAAGTTTGCTGTCTCTAAATTTCTTACTGCCTCTGTGTCTTAAAATACCCCAGTGGGGTGCAGGATCTCTCTCAAAAATTGCTTTAAAATTGCTTTAAAGTTGCCTGGGGGCTTTTAGCATTGGATTCCAGCAGCAGGATGAAGGTCAGGGAATGTTTGGCATTAAGTATTTCACTTTTACTAAAGGAATTTAGGGTGAGAAGGTGAAGTCAGTCCTGGCAGCGTCTCTGGGCACCCTCAGTCACACCCCAAACTGGTGATGCCCCTCTGGGAACTGGGAACTGGTGCAGCCTGAGGAATATTAAAGGCTGCAGGTTAAATATAAATATCAAACACTGCCCTGCAAGCACAGAGCAAGGAGAGACCCCTCATCTTCCTTGGGTGGAATTCCTGCCTGTGGTCAGGGTTTTCAGGGGGTTTGTGAGGATGTGGGAGTGGGTGAGGAGACAGGAGTGTGTGGGATTATTCGTGGATGCTTTTTTGGGAAAAAAGGCCTGAAAGCTCCAGGAGGTGAAGAGAAGAGGGGTAAATGCATTTTATTTGTCTGTCCTCTGGGCCAGGTGTGCCTGCAGTGGCTGTGCCCCAGGGCATGGCCAGAGTCTGGGGAAAAATACCCGCAGTGCCTCAGGATAAATTGCAATAATTGGCAATATAGAGAAATCTAGCTTTTTCCTGAGCTTGTCTCCCCAGCACAGGAAGGGTTTTGTTAGCCCAGATCCTTGGAATAGGGGAGATTTAAGGAGGAGAGTTACAAATATCCACATCTGGCTCACAGGTTCCTGTCCTGCCTCCAACAGCCAGAGCATCTGACGGGCTGCAGGAGGGACAGAGAACTTGCAATGTGCTTCCTTGGGCAGACGTTTTTCTCTTCTTTACAGTGTTTTTCCTGATCTTTTTCCTTCCTTGTACCTTTTTGCATTAAAAAACAGAGCTTCATCTTCAGAATCAGTTGCATTGCTCATGAAATCAGCATTGACCATGATTTCCTGGCACTCCTTTGTGTTGGATCTTGAGGGAGTG
Organism: Falcunculus frontatus; assembly: GCA_013398115.1. NCBI lineage: Eukaryota > Metazoa > Chordata > Aves > Passeriformes > Falcunculus > Falcunculus frontatus. Next base: position 1,470 of record VZRV01003119.1, on the reverse strand, counting down.
GGGAGAAAGGCAGGAGAATTTGGGTGTAAAACTGCCTTTTTTAGAACTACCTGTGGTGATCCTACACTGGTGTTTTGTCCCTTATACTCTTCTGGTGAGGTGACAGAGACAAGTATGGAGAATATTCACCCAGCTCTGGAGTCCTGGTGTCCATGGATCCTGCTGGAAGGGAGCTGGGGTTTGGAGGGAAATCATGAGTCAGGCAAAAGGAGAGCAGTGCAATCAGCCAGGGGAGTGAGATAAAAGCAGATTTGGGTTGTGTGATACCACAGTGGTTTCATGTAAGGCTCTAGGAAATGATGCCCACAGCACCACATGTACAGGGAAGAACTGTTTCCAGCAGGAAAGGGACGGAGTTCGTAGCTCATGGCATTGGCCAGGAATTACAGCAGGGAAAAAGAGAGGAGAAAAATACATGTAGTTGTTTATATGCCATCAGAGTCTTATTTTTGTGCATTTGAAATTGGCCTGGTGCACGTGAACTGATATTGGGACTAACAGAGGTGACAAATGGCATTTATTTGTAGAAACTTTGTCAGTCTCAGGGCCTGAGACCTTTAGCTCAGCACAGAGAGAGGTTTCAGGCCCAGAGGTCTGACGCCTGAGATACCAGAGATGTTTTTTGTGCACTTGGCTGTTGGAAATGCTCAGGGTTTCACTCATTTATCAGCACTTGTCCTGTACCTTCCAAGAAAACAGATGCTCCTGGAGAGTGGCAGGATGCAGCAGCAGGCACAGCCATGAGGCTGCCAAATTTATTCCCTTGTGCCGCAGAATCAGAAATTAGAGGAGGGAGTTGGTGCTTTAGAGCTTCCAGGCTGAGGCAGAAGCACCGGGAAGGAGAGAGGAGTCCATGGCTTTGTGTTTTCATGGATTGAGGGAGCAGGTGGGCTTTGGTGACAAACTGGAGAGGAAAACACCCAGCCTGGGGTGGGCTGGGTGGGTGCAGTCCCCTGGTGATCCCCCTGGATTTCACATTCCTTGTCTGTCTTTCAGTGGCATCCCCACATTCTCTGGCGTGTGGGAAATGGCTCTGGAATTTTCTTGAGGCAGGGCTGTCCCTGGAGGTTTCCTTGCCCTTTTCACTGCACTTTCCTCTCTTCGTGTGCCGCGTTCAGGTGAAAGTTCTGAGCTTCCTCTTTGCCTGATTCAGCTCTGAGCTCTGGATCTGTTCTTCCTTACCCATTTCAGGGACACTGAGATAAAACCAGTATTGCTGAGAGATCAGGAAGGGCTGGATTCTCTGACTGGAAGCTCTTGGGGAGGTTTCCTTGGTTTTTTTCTCTTTGCATGCTGGCAAAACTTTTCAACCAGAGCTGGATCTCTGCACTTCCCATTCTGGGGAGAAGCTCAACTTTGTCCTCAGATGTGTAGTAGCAGCTGATACTTTGGTCCTTCTTTTTGCATTTTCCCCTTCTCCTGAGTGCCTTGAGCCACCGCAGCGGGGTCCTGTGTGACAGGGAACCTCTT